>CABFVX010000478.1:100688-117688 GCA_902151425.1 Timema shepardi | reverse complement strand
GGGGGGGGGGGGGGGGGGTTGAAACATGTTTTTTATTTAAAAACACATATATTGGGGTTAAGTTCGAATGCAACTTCTTGTTGGCGGTATAGATTTGATACATATTGGCAAAAATTCTCACCATTGTGCTTTATTATTTTATCTTTGAGATACAGCATGATCTGTGAAAGATCGATATAGAACTCGCCTTGATTGGTAATGGTAAATACGATGGAGGAATCATTCGTGAGGGAAGAGACAGGTATGTACTGATCCATTGCCTACGTTCAAGAATGTTTTACTGTCGATGAAACGGAAAAGTTATCAAGTTTGCTGCTGGCATACTCACAGGACTAGGGTTGTAGAAAATACATTTTAACTGAAAATATATATTCCATCTTTCTTCACCTTGGTGACCTTTTTACGTTAGACAACGAAAAATGGCTGACGTTAATACTTCTTACAAATTCCTTTATTGCCTTATCTGGACATAATTGTGCCAATCTTATGCTCTGCCTTTCGTTTTAGGCAAGTGTACCACCTCACTGACACACCATCGTAAGGCATCCTTGAAAGAATGATGCTAATAGGTGACTTCAGAATGCACATCAATGACAGTATAAAGCACATGTGTTCAATGGTATGACGCTATTTAATAAGCCACTGAAAACACTACCTATTTTTGACCATGTTAAAGTTAACCCCATGGTAGGAAGAAGATATTTTTGTTCCCGTCTGGCGTATGATGTATATTTTGTAGGTGTAGATCATTTTGAGTAGTTTTTAATATGAAGTTCCACGCACACTTTTACTTTTACTTTATATTGATTTACGAGCTCTAAATTTCCCGTATAATTACAGGCTCGTAGTGCATCTGAGTAAAGGCAATGGTCTTATTTGAGCCTTAGGCAAATTTGGAGGACATAACACTAACAATTTGTAAAAGCAGCACCACAATGTTACCCATGGGCTGGGAATTGACACTATCCGTGTGTATGTACATTTGAAATGTTAAGCCCATAAGAATGTTTTTCAAGTACGAAGACTTTTAGACTTTGATCAGATTAGAATTAGTTAAATACCAGAGCTGTAAATATAGTAAATAGGGTCACCATATATAAGTTTTGCGAAGTATTGACAACTTCCACTTTCTTATTCAAATCTGTGTACATGAATATAAATTAGGCATATTTTTTTGCAGCGTTTAAGGACCTGAACAAATAGTGAAATTTGATGTAGTTTGCAGACGAATTGTGATCCTTGAATATATGTTCCAGAGTTTGGGCATTCACCCAGTTGTACCACAATTTTTTTGATCCTCAGGTACATTGGTGAAAGAGCATGGGTACTAGAATTAGGTGAAAGCAATTTCCCACTGCTCGTCTTGTGTGTATATGGTTAAGATCGTGACTATTTTTTAGAAAATATACCATAAAGCCGTAACATGGCTAAATAATGTAAAACTGATCCTTCATGACAAGGCAGGTAGGAATTCACAAATTAAGATCTGTGGAGTAATCTTTGCAATGCACGTACACTTTATTTCTTACACCTTAAACCGTGGCACTTATATTAATATCAAACTTGACATTCTCACGGATACTTTCCTGGTGCAAATATTGTTCGTAAAACGACCCCTCGTCTTCCTTGCCGACAAGATCGGTTATTCTATATATGACAGGCTGGCGCAACAAAAGGCTGATAACTATGAGAATCACTTCACTCCAAATGCGCTCGTACCCCTTTTAAAACAGCATTTTTGCTTTGCTGATGCACACCGTGTCATCGACTTTGAATTTATATTTACTACTTTGTTCTGTGCGACCAATAAATAACCTTTTTAAAAATATTATACTTAATATGTAAAAAATTCCTCATCCAAATCCATATAGTAGTTCTCCAGCTATATATGAGCATAAACAAGTAAAGAAACAGCATCGATTATATTGATTTTACCTTCACTTATCAGCTACTAAAGACAGTGGTATGTAATCCATAGCTTAAAACCTTTCTATAGATACTATAAATATCTGATTAAAACCTCATATTGATTGAATCAGTGGCTATCACCGAGTAGTTATAAGTTAGTATTAATTTTTACAGAAACTCTTCTGTATATGTATAAAACCATCAATTGTGTTGGTTTTAATGGTACTTGTTATCTTTCTAAAGACATAGCTACCCCCAAAATAGATCAAAACCTTCCCAGAAACTTTAAATATTTGATAAAAAAAAATTCCAGAAGTATTATATCTTACTCTTCCCTAATCCTGAACTGTAGTAAAACGAAGTGGCTTTTGACTTTATTATAAATAAAAACAGTATTATGATCATATGATTATGAACATTTTCGGCTTTCAGATTATGCTGAATCTATGTTTTATGTGATTCCAAACCCCAAAAAAGTATGTTTTACAGTTCTATCTGTTCGTCCACCCCAAGGGATAGAGCTGAAATGGTTAAATTGGTTTTATTAGGCCCCAAATAAGGGATAGTTTACAGAATAATAATTATAAATTTTTTTAAATATTATAAAAATAGGATTCAACGATTGTGATTAAAAAGGATATCGGAATTGTTTGAAACGACAAAATTAATAACACTGCAATATTTTAAATGGTGCACATGATTTGATTTAAAATAAGTGTCAGAGTAGCATTTTGAATTATAAGTAGACTAATTCAATTTGATTAATTTTCTTAAAAAAGTAAGTATTTAACTATAGGGCTTAGATTGCTGAGAAATTAGTTTTAATTTTTTTTTTCTCAAAATGATCTTAGTGATTATTTAATTGGTATATTTTACACTTTATATAATAATGTATGTTGATTTTTATGAAATAAATAAATATAAATCTAGTTTACTAATGACAAATTTTGAAAATTTTACATTTACATAAATTGGCCTTAAATATTTGGTTCTAAATAGCTTTATTGGAATTGAATTAACACACAGCGTGTATATATTGAAATTGTTTTACATAATAAATAAGAAGATATATATATATATAATTTTAAGGTCATTTATTAAGCACATTTACAGTAGCATATCTTTTTGTATGTTATTAGGTTTAAATTGTCAACATTAATAATGTATATAATTTTTTATTTTATTTAGGGATCATAAAATAATGAAATTCAATATAAATAGTTGGCCATATATATTAAAATATTTTATGTAGCTTATACAAGAGTATGTGAAAATTATTACTCTATTAATAAAAAATGTACAAAGATTTGAAGGACAAATTAATAAGAAAACCCTTGATCAAAATATTTTTTGTAAGAAATAAAACAAAACGCTTGGCTCTTCACCAGATATTTAAATAAAATATCCATCATTTTTTAAATAATTTTTCAAAGGAATTCAGTGTTTGGCTTTTATTTATTTATAGAAAAAATTATTTCTAGAAAACATTATTTCAATTCATTTATTTTGTGTTAGTTAACTTACCTAAACTTAATCTAACTAACATAAACATCATAGGCCAAACCTAAATACACTTTGAATGACTCAAACCAAATCGATTAAAATTCTTTAGTCCTAAATTCCAGCTAATCCGATCAGGGGGACATTTATTGGCATTTCTTTCCCCTTTTCTTAAGTTAGCCACAAAAGGTGTCCCATCAAGTTTGGGTAACAATTATTATTTCATTGTTCGACGAATATTCAGACATTCAATCAACGTAGAAGAACTAAACAATTATATTTTAGAATGATTTTTCCCCCAGTCAATGTAGCTTTTCCAACTACAAACTTCTTGAATAGTTTAGTAACACTTTTACAAGTATCAAGACATTTTCAAATTTCCGATTTATTTCCATAGGCGTGTCTTAAGAAGGGCTCAGGTATGCCACCCTTTTGATACTTCAAATACTGTGTTCAATGAGATAGGCATACACACAAATGTAAGAAATAATTACGTAATGTGAAAAGAAGTATGCATATAATTCTTATTACAATTTAAAAAATAGCTCTAAATATCTTCTAGAGGCTTCTGATTTCCCTCCTCCAAATAAAATATAAAGATATATAATTTTTTTTTTAAATCCGGTAGTGTAGTAATGTAAATAGCTTCCTGATAAGTTTTAGATTGTTGTAATATTCAAGAATTTTCTTGCGATAAGCACTACTAGTTGTTTTTTAAAGCCTTTAATTTTTTTTAAAATTGGCCAGTAGAAAGTCACCTCGAACATCTGCTAGAAGCATCTACTTAAAAAATCCAGCAGAGGGCCATTTCAAATAGCTTCTAAGCCGATCCAATTTTCAAAATATTTCTGAGTGAAGACCACTTCAAATAGATTTTAAAGGCATATCATTTACGAAAGAAATTCAGGCGAGGGGCAATCTAATTAACTTCTAGAAACAACCAAATTTAAAAACATTTCAGGGGGAAGAATACTTCGAATATCTTTTAGAAAATCTAAAATTAAAATAAAAACTCTTGGGTGAGGAATTTTTAAATAAGATTCTTGACTCTAGTGACATCAAAATTTTTAAAATTTTCGGAATGAAAAATTCTTTAAATAGGTAATAGGAGAACCAAAATTTTAAAATAAAAATCATAGAGAGGACTACTAAAACAGCATTTAAGAGAGTATAGTTTCTGAAAATATGGGTAAGGACACCACTAAATTATTAACAGGGAAAGCAGGGAGTGGGGTGTATAGGAAGTTATTGCCTCTACTGCAATAAATTATATGTATTTCACACCTTTTGATATTCTCGAAATTGAAGCTGAAAAACATGCATCAAACTTCAAATAGCTTCTAAGGGTTTTAATTTTTTTTATAATGGGTCAGGTAGAGGACCACTCTAAATAGTTTCTAGATGTATCGAATTCAAAAAGATTTCTGGGATGAGTGCAAATAAATTATAAATGCAAATAATTTTTTTTTAATCAGGAAATAACGGATCCAAACTGCTTCTAAAGTATCCAATCTAAAAAAATATCAAGGTGAGTATAATTTCAAATAGTATCCAAATATATAGAATATTTTTTAAAAAAACTGATAAAAAAGACCACTTTTAAATATTCTTGACGCATCTGGTTCTAAAAAAAATATGGTCAAGATCACTCTAAATTGTTCAAGGGGCATCCAAATTTCAAATATTTCTAGGGGAGGACAACTTTAAATGGGTTTTAAGGAATCCGATTTATTTTAATTCAATATTAAAACTACTCAAAATAGCTTCTAAGGGCATCTAATTTTCAAACATTTGCTGAAGGATGACCACTCCAAATAACTTATAAAAGCATTCAAATTTCAAAAAAATTCTTGATAAGATTACTAATAAAAACCATTCCATATTTTAAAAAAATTGAGGAGGATCACTCCAAATAGATTTTAGGGACATTCAATTTTCAAAAATTTCTTCGAAAAGGTGGGAAATCAAGACCACCTCAAACTTTTTTTTTGCTTGCCCCCCAACCCCCTACTCAAATAAGAATCCTTCGGCACTGCTCAGGATCATATCGAAGAATTTTAACATTCCCAATTGAATCTCTAGACTGCTATGAACATTTATAGAGCACAGCGTTTGATGATACTTTCTCCGATGAGATTTAAAGCAAAACTTTAATTACACTTGAGGAAATTAATTAAAAATCCTTTCAACTGAACAAAGGCCAGTATTTCTATGCTAAGAGGGAGGACAGCTAGGAAAACAAATATTTTTCAGAAATAAAGAAAAATGAAATTCATGTAAATTTGTCAATTCCTTATTTCAAAGTACAGTCGAACGATTAAAAAAAACCACAAGCGAAGATAATTAATGTTTAATTTAGACATTTATATAGCTGATTTGAGTTTTAACAAGTTTTGTACTTTGTTTTAAGGAATTAAAGGATAAATAAGGTGTTTTTTTTAAAAAAATATTAATAATATGCGTATTTTAGTATACTCTTTAACAACCTTGCAGTTTCAGAACTGGTTTTAGACCATTTGTGTGGAAGATGGATTTTTGAAATTTATCATATTACCAAAGACAACTCCTGCTTGTGAATGAGTTTTTGTAAACTGATTCAGGCCAAAAATAATCTACAAATATTCATGACCACCTAGATAAGTTGATGCTTCGATATATCTAACAATTTGGATGTTGATCTAATGATTGAAAAACCGAAAAGCTTTATGTAAAGAGGTGTAATAATTGAAAAATGATAAAAAGTTAATTAATCAAAAAGGTTAGAATAATAAATAAGAATAAAAAAAATAAAATGGCTTTAATGTAAAAAAAAGAAAACCCAAAAATTAAAATAAATCTTAAAAGGTAGATAAAGCAAAAAGGGTAAAAGCGGTAAAATAGATATAAACGGTAAAAGTGCCAAAAGGTCAAAAAAGGTAAACAGAGGATTTTATCATTCAGGATATAAAAGGTAAAGACGTAAAAAGAGGCAAAAAGGGAAAAAGGGCATATGCCCAAATTGGTAAAACGGTGAAAAGGGTAAAAAATTCTAACAATATAGATAGGACAAGAGGGATAAAAGAAATAAAAGGGCAAAAGTACCAAATCGGCAAAAAGGGTCAAAATGGCAAACAGAGAAAAAAGTCAAAGTGTCCCGAATAAGCAAAAAAGATAAATAGGTAAAAAGAACAAAAGGGATAAAAGTACCAAAATGTCAAAAAGTGTTAAAATTCCAAAATATATGAAAAATATAAAAATATTAAACAGGATCTAAAGGGCAAAAATCACATTTAATGCGAAAAACGTAAACGGAAAGGAAAGTCTAAATGACATAAATGGGGTACTATTTCTGTCTATTTTGTCACTTTTTACAATTTTTTAATCTTTCCACCATAAGATAAAACATTCTTTTCCCCTTTGTCCTTTTTTGGTTTATTGCCCTGTCCGCATTTTTTACCCTTTTAAACTGTCTTACACCTTTTAACCGTTTTAATTACCTTCTTTAACCTTATTTTAAAAACAAATTAATAAACCATACATTTTTATATTTTTTTAAATTTTCTCTTTTTTTTACCACATGACATAAAAGTTTATATACAGGAAATTTTATAATATCTCTCCGGGAAACTGGGGCGTGAGGGCTATAAATTTACAAATCCCTTTAGGTGAGGTAAAATAATAAAATTTGTCTAACATTTAGAAGTACTACTCTAGATATTCAAATAAGTTCTAAAAACTCAAATTTCAAAGTTGGTTTCAGCGAAATGTGGGAGGGTGTATTTAACATTTTTAATATTAATTGAAACAACTACTTGCCAGTGTGGTATATAACCCCATTTAGCAGAAAGATAACTGTATCGTACAATAAACTCAGATAATTTTAAATTTTTAAATGTAAATCTGGGAAATATTTTAGTTGCGATGAAGAATCGCCAGGAGTGTAGTGCCAAATATCCAAATAGATAATAAATATTTGAAATTTATTATTCGGGGTTTGTGACATATTTGGAGGGGATATCCAAAATCAATATTAAAAATTACTTCTCATTGTGGTTAAGGATTCAAATTTGTCAACCTGTCATAAAATACATCTCAAACATTATGAAAAAAAAACTAAATATTGAAATGAAAGATTGGAAAATGGGAAGATGGGCGTCATCTCCAAAAATTTCAATGCCAATATAATATAATATTTCCCTTATAGTATAAAGTATAGAGATAGGTATAGGTATAGAGACAATTCCAAATAAAAAGAAGCGTCTGATATTTTTAAATTTCAAATCAAGGGTCAGATATTTGGGTTAAGAGTGAGAGTGGTGGCATTTAAATTTCCAACCATATGGAAAAACACCCTTTTTATTGCTGTAGGAAAATGATAGACTTGCAAGTAGTTACAAAGACCACTCCAGATGATCAGAAAATACTGAAAATTGGTTCCAAAATTTAATGATTATATAATTTCACAAATGATTAGAAAAAAACTACTTGGTGTATTAGAAAATCAAAATATGACCAGTAATTACAGGAACTTATATGTATCTATAAAAGTCCATTTTTTCATTAAGGATTTTTTCAATCTTTGATATTATTTTTACAAATTTTGTTTATTAACAATATATTGCACCGTTATAATTCTATTATGATCGATTTAATGCAAAGATTTTTGGTTTACAGTAAATCCATATTTTGACATAATGTTTCAGTTAGTCTGTCTATTTTTCACGTATAGTCACATCATTTAAATCAATCAAGTATCAAGTATCAAGTATCAATATATTTAAAATTATATAAACGTTTGTATACTTTTACCTTTGGTTAATTTTATATTATAATTTAAAATAAAGCCTCTTAAAGATTGCCCATGCGAAGAACGGGCACACAAGATAGTTAGTTCTAGTAACAGATACACGGCACATTCATATTCCTACAAAAATAAAATCTATAACATAGCTAAATATTGTGTGCAGACTTCTAAATTGGTAAGGTTTTTACAAGCAAAGAATGAACGATTATTTTAACTAATTTCTATCTTCTGTACCTGGGCTAAAACAGCTTTAAAAATTTACTAGGTTTAATATTTTTAAGTATGGTTAGTTAAATCCCTAATTTATTTTATTTTTTTATCATCGCGTTTTACTGCCTCTCCAGTTTATACGGATAGATGATAATTACTCTAATGGGGAAGGTATGAGAAAGGAAAAATTTTAGAGGTAGTCTACCCGAATTCACGTGGAAGGAAAGTAGGAAACAATTTAGGAAAATCTACACATAATAGACACGACTGGGATTTGAACCCCTATTTCTACGTTCGCAGCAGGCCAATCTAACACGAGAGTGACGTCTTAGACCGTTCAACCTCCGAAGTGAGTATTGATCTTTAATTTTTTTCTATACTTAACATCCATAATTTATATAAGCGAATGGTTATAAAGTTTCACGTCAACTTTGGTTTGTAAAATACATTTTAAACAATAATTAATACTTGGCTTATTGAAAAGTACATAATTCATTAATGAATTAAACAAACTTTGGTTTGGGATTGTTTTATTTAGTGATGACTGGTGTGGGAAAATCTTGTGTCTCAGACAGAGCGAGGTAACAGATGGGAGTGGCCTAACCAAATCTTGGCTCCACCCCTCTAGAGTTCAAGGAGTGGGAATTTAACTCTACAGCCTTTAAGTAGGTAACAAACTACTCGATAATTAAGCTTTGAATTATAAATATTTTATAGTTAATTGGTCTTAAAGAATTTAAAATTCAAAACAACGTTTATAAAAAGTCAAAACGCCGCGTTATTACATTTTCTATGCTGTGACAAAAATAGTCAATTTTAGCATATTTTCACAAATGATCAGAAATATAAAAGGTGAAAAAACAAAATTTAGAAGTAGGTCTGATTTTTTCATCCTTTTTATACAAAATAAAACAAGTCCCTTGTTCCTACGGTGTATTTACGAGGCTGTATATGTTACGTAAATTGGTCATGCAAACCAACTAATTACATCGGTCTGAAATGGGATCTTAATATAAAACATAAATCATTTAAATATATTAAATATTTCTATAGTTTTAAATTATCATATAGTCACATAAACTATCAATTATCTATGAATAAGAATCAACCAACCCAACCAGAATATGATTTTTCTTTCGATTAAAGATTGAAATGTTTAATGTAATTAATTATTACTCTTTGTATTTGGCATCCAGGATACACAGAAAAATTATGAATTCTACATTCAATTGGAAAATACACTATTGAAAACACTTTTTAAGAAAAATATATTTGAAATATATAAATTATATTTGTTCTAATTCATTTGATCAGTAGCCTAAAATCTTCCCGGAAAAATGTACATACTTCAAAAAATACCGCATCCCAATATAATTAGGGCTCCCTAGTTATAAGAGAAAAAATGAACATACACTATCACTCCTTTATAAATAATAGAGATATAAAAACAATACAAGCTATAATGTCATTGAGACCACTCTTTCTAAAACAAATATAAACAACATTTAGTCAAACGTATTTTGTTTTTGTACCATGTGTGTAGACTTTTGAGGCAATATATTCTTATATAAGTAAGGGGATAATGGTAATCCATTTAGGAAAATCCACCCTTTACTTATCAAGCAGGATTAGCATCCCAAACTCTTTGTCAACATTATTAAAAACAATAAGATACAGTCGTTTATTACATTGGCCCATCGATGTGACTTAAACCTATAATCGATCAATATAATTAACACAGTTTAACATGGACACACTAAGTTAAATAACTTCCTAAAGTTATTTTCACTCATGAATTTAATAACAATTAAATTAACAGAATCAACTATGAATATCTTTTTATAGTATTTTAAAATCCCTTAATTTTTTAAACATACAAAAATATACAAATTATATTTAAAAAGTATCAGTTGATATACTTAAGAGTGCATAGCGAACTTGATTCAAATAGATTTTAATGTGGACTTTCAATACTAATATTACTATAGTGTTTTTAAATTTATCATGCATAATGTTGCTAAGAATTAATAAACTGTTGATTATATTTAATTTTAATAAAAGTATCGTTATTTATACACTTAATGTTAGACAGATTGCCAGACAGAATGCCAGACAGCTTTTTGGGAATATTTCACTGTATAATGTATTAGTTATCACTAAACTAGACCCAATATTAACTTATTTATATTTTTGAAGTGTTTTAAATGAAAATTATATTGACATGCTTATGATTGCTTTGTGTAGGCAACAAAACAACAAATGAGAAAGAATGATTCTCAAAATTACCACCAGATATCAGCAGTAAGCAAATAACTCACATCTCTCCAATACCAAACCACTAAACCTACCAAAGGCTAGTTCACTTTGGTCGAGTGCAAAGGCAAGCTACTGAGGCCATCTACTAGTTCAATCCATTATGCAGAACGTAGTAATTAAGTGGCTGTCCACACGAGCTTAGTACTTGGTTAACTATTTGATGTAGTCACAAATTTGATAGACCTGCTTCGAAAAAGTTAAAAATACATCTGAATTGTTTAGTGCTCAGATTTTGGCAGTAATTGGGGAGAGGTAGATAACAATAAAGAAAAGGGTCGGAAATATATTTCAAAAATAAGTACTTACTCTTAATCCAGATCCTTCTATTCATACAGCCTCCGCAGATTTCAATAATTCTTTGTCACTTGCAACTTGGTTTCTATAACACATGCTTGATATTCCACAAAGATCCATTGTATCTTTAAAACTCAGCAAGCTTTAGAGCGGTGTTTCCACTCTACCAATCCGATATGATTTATATAACCAAATGTTATATATATATATATATTTGTTTTTTTAAATTAGTCTTTTAAATGTGTCAATGGACTATTATTTTCATCAGCGTGTCTTACTGCCCGTTCAGGTGAAACGCATATGTCATAATTTTTATAATTTGGTAGTAATTAGGACTGAATTTTGAAGAAATGTACTCGTATTTGAGTTGAGGGAGAATGTGAAACCATTTAGGAAAAAACAAATTTATTACACAAAAATTTGAACCACCGTAATCAGTAGTTTAGTATATTGCAATAGTAACACCTTGTACAATAGGACAAACGGAGCGGGTAGTAGAAACATTTAACTAGCCAGAGAAAAATAACAGGAACGATACAATTCCTTCACAATATAAAATACTGGACTGGAAAGGATGCTGCATGTTCACACAAGTATTGTAGATGTTTTAGTGTACATTCCAGCGAGAAAAGGTCATTGGGTGGTGTGAGGCAGTTGAGCCAGTAAATAGAAATGATTTATCTTCACTTCACTCGCTTACCTGCTAAAAGCTACTACTCGCTTTGCTACTGGACTAGTTAAAACTGTTATTTATATGAGTATAGCTACAAGTGTTTAGTAACTTGGTCCAGTAGCTTGTCTTTGCACTTTGCCAGTGTATAATAGCCTTAATTATCTATATTTTCTTAGATAAAATACAATAATTTGTTTATATTAATTTTTTTTTGCTAAAGCACCACACCCTATAAAACCCATAAACTTAAAAGTTTTAAAATCTGCTCAAGTCAAATTATCATAAAAGCCCTCTATATAAAATAACAAAAATTAATTATTGCTACACAAAATATGTTTGTATATTCTAAAAGACACTGGTCATTAGAATTGAATATTAGCAGTTAAAGCTTATATTTTTTGATATTATATATGTTGAAATTCAAATCAAATAAGGTATCGCCAATCCTATGTATTGTGTTTATAAGCTAAAATTAAATTACATAATTCACAAAGTATTTATGAGGTATAGATCAATAGATACAATTACCAATTTAATAGATTTTAGTATCGCAACTTACAACCATGTTTAGGAAGATCTAAGAGGTAATGAAAAAACATTTTCATAAAGAGAAACTGGGGAAACATTTGTAAAAAACATTTACAATACATCTAGATATGATTATTGATTACATTACCTATTACTCACCAACATTACTGGATGAGTTTGATGTTTAGTCCACGTTCACATTAATGCAGGGGTGTGCGATTAAAATACTAATTCATAAAAAATAATACTCTAGCAACACATTATAGGTCAACTGTTGTCTTAACCAAAGTGTTCCAGAAAATTGTATATATTTATATTTAATGATTTAGATATAACATCAACTAACCCGCTTCGTTGGCCACGTAGGCTAACGCACTGCTTTCATGTCAGACTAGACTGCCGAAGACGGAGAGATTGAGGTTCAATTTCAGTCTGGTGCGCTGAGGATGGTTTTCCCTAAATGAATTTCCATTCTCCCTCCACGCTTATGCGGGTGCTTTTCCTCTAAATTAAGCCTTCATAATCCCTAACCCATTTATGTGGTTTTTATATAGGCATACAACCAGAATGGGTAGTAAGACGCAGTGCTAAAATATCCTGTTAATTAGATCCATTTTTCAAGACTGGCCCACCGATGATGGGGAAATTGGGGTTCAAATCCTGGTCTACTAAGGGTGGATTTTCCTAAATTGTATCCCACTCTTTTTTAATGCTATTCAAATAAATTAGGTCTAAAATGCTTTTTTCCTCAACCCTACTCCTTTAGAATAAATACCATATATAAGTATAATCTTAACAAATAGTAAGACGCGGGAAAAATAATAAAGAAAGATATTAAGGTATGTGTTACATGAAAATAGTGTTGATAAAAATAAATAATTATTATTTATATGACATACAATCTCTAAAAACAAGCCACATGATACATTATCACAAGACTAACAAACAAATTCAAACTAAAATAGTTTTTTTTCACCTTGTCTCAATATTCGTTCGGGCAACGAGGATAAAAATAAGTTAAGTTTATATTCTAGGGGTTGGAAAGTGAATTTTTTGTAAATACATCCGAAATCATGTTGAGGTAAAGTGGGAAACCATTTATATAAATAGATCTTGATTACAACCAACAGGGATTTAAACACCGATTTTCTCATTACCAGGAATCCAGTCTAGTGTGAAAGTGGTGCGTTAGACGATGCGGCCAGCTATGCGGATAGTATAACCTCCAATTCGTTCAATTACACCTTGTCAGGAACATTATTTACAATCAGGTACTCAATATAAAATACAAATTCTTATATTCATTCCCAGGGATCGAACTATGGTTTTATAACCATGTAGTTGACCTTTGTAATTCTTAATATTTAAACGCAACTGCAGTAAAAGTTATAATTTTAAAACGTTTCACTAGATATTAGGACCTCTATCAATTTCCTCATGCTTAAATATTTATGGTCTCTAACAAGTGCAATGGGGTGACATTTTCCATTCAATGTGTTTAGAGTCTAGTTCCAGGTGAATATTAATAAGGTTCAATACCGCCAAGGTGTGCAACCCTATCGCCAATAGCCACAAGTAACGAATTGGCCATAAAAGTAAACTTTATACAGACGGTGGGTGCTATATAATTTGATATTTCCTGCATATAATTGGAAACATACCACTTTGTGTTATTCAACCAATATTTCTTTAACCTATTAGACAAAAGGATTGTCAAATTTCGCATTGAATTGTATTACATTTTAAATTTGAAGTTATTTTATCAGTGGCTTCTTAGGCAATTGTAATTTAGTAGTCAATGCGTACATGTTTTTATTAAAAATGTTCAAATGAGTGTGGTTTTAAATGTTAGATGGAAAGACTTAATTTCCTAATTTTTACTTTATGTGGCAAATTTTCTTTCTTATTCACCACATGTGTGACTAGGTTGAAACATATGTTGTCCAACTAGGCCCTAAGGTATCATTCAAGAACTAGTCTAGTCTTCCGAATCCTGGTCGAATGTACTGAGGGTGGTTTTTCTTAAATAGTTTTCCACTCTTCCAACACTTTGCTTTGCATTTACGCTACCTCTTAATTCACTCTTCCTCATCCCTAATAAATTAGCGTGGTTTTAATATATATTTGTATTACCCGAACAGTTAGTAGAACGCAATTAGATGAGGTTTCTTAGAATTTACCTTGTTATTCCCTCCCCTTTCCCCCCTTCCGAATCACCCGCCACTGTGGCGTAGTTAGCTAAAGTGCTAGTTTCACGTTGAGATACACTAATGAGGATGGGGAGATCAAGATTCGAATCTTGCTTGGTTCAACTAGGGTGGTTTTTCCTAAATGGATTTCCACTCTCTCAGCACTCAAATGCGGGTTCACTTCCTCTATATTCAACCTGCCCAATTCCTAAACCATTAGCATAATTAGTACTGAATAGTATAGCCCGAACGGGTATTAATCCGCATGGTTAATTATTATTATCATATTTTACCAAATCAGTGAAAATGATAGCTAGATAGGTCTGTGAAGCCTTAAAAACTATGTTGATCAAAGTAGTTTTACCTCATATGGTCTGAAACAGTAATATTAATTAATTTTTTTCTCTATGGAAAATTATTTGGTTGTATAAACATTCATATAAATTATTAGATAATTAAAATTTTCAATTCAATTATTGGGGTATTGAATATTAAATTAGCTTGGATAGCTTATGCAAGTGTAGTATTAATTTATCTTATATACAGTTTAATACGTGAACCTAGCCCCCATGCTGGCCTTTAGGGAGATTGGTGGTATAATACCGAGTTGTCGTACATATATTTTTCCCTAATTATGATTTTACGAACTCATGCTTTCAGCAAATGTGATTAGAATTCCTTTAAAATATACCTTATCCTCTATTACTCAGTAGTATAAAAATGCTAATGACCGGATGGATGGTAAGACGTGAGATATAAACATTAAAGTAATAATTTTTCATTCCATTTTAGAAAATAATATAATATAGCTCTAGATTATAAACCATCAACATATGTAGCAATCCTTGAATTTCAATTCTTATATCGATGAATTTAGTTTAATGTTAAAGGTTAGTTGTTAGTGACTATTTTTAGAACAATGTGAAGGTAACGTAACATTTATTACATATTTTAATCAAATTAGATGTTTATAAATATATTTTTAGAAATAGACTCCTGTGTATGTACACACAAAACCTTTATTGTTGCGTTGTTACTTTGTTGTTTTATATAATATATATCAAAACAAAAATATCTACTTTTTTAAATTATATAAATTTATAATACTCTATTGAATCTCATTTAAAATGTATTTTAATAGCGTCCATTCCTACAATACCACTGGTAAATACTTTAGCCACAGACTGAAGAGGTTGTGAATTCTAACCGCTTGGTGGAAGCACTAGCAAGGACACTTCTCAGAATACGTTGTTGTTCAGCCGGAAGCGTTTACTTACAGCAGAACATATATAGTATTGAGGTTGCATAATGTTCAGGCGTACCTTGCTAAATATTAAACTAGTAGTTCTGTGAACTGGCAACTTTGCTCCCTCCATGTTCTTATAGTTTCCAAGTTCTTAACCATTCCCTTTGGATTTAAATTTGTAGTATCTACTATATATTCTCCTTGTATTTGAAGTTAATCGTTTGCCTTGGTGATCAATTTAATTAGAATTACATTTTCTTATTCCCGTGCCTTACAACCCATCCGGGTTGTACGCTAATAACTAATCAACGCTATATTAATAGTACAGTACATTATATTACACACAGATTAAGAAATTAGTCTAGTAATATGTTAATATTCACAATAATACTAGATACCAGGACTAGATACTGGTATTAAAGAATATATAATTATTAAATATTTACTGCCAAAGTAGATATTATTTTCGTTTTAGGAACAAGCAAAAAATCAATAATTAAAATATTTAATTTCAATGTTTCTTAATCCAATATCAAAAATTTAAAAAATTCACTTTTAAGATTATTAGTAAATGATAAATATATAAAAACAGTATATAATTAAGAAATTATTAAATACAATCTTACTAGCTATACATACTCGCGAGATGTGATATAACTTGAGTGTTGTATCTAGATGTATACAGATAACTTTTGTTTAATTATTCAAAGTGGTTTTAACCCATTTATTCTTGTAATTATACACATTTTAAATATAGTAGTGAGGTATGAATGGGAAAATATACCAGTATTTAAATATAAATAAAATGGGATTTAATTAGGAAAATCTTTCCTTAGTATTCAAACCAAGATCTCTCTGTCTCCAATAAAAAGTAATAAATGAGTCTGAAATTTAATGCACGTATCCACCAATGCAGTAATCTATATTTCAATCAAATAATGGTTATGAAATATTGTTCTATATTATTTAAAACACACGCTTAGTTAGAACAATATTTCGATTATAGGAACATTTGTGTTGAAAATGATATTTTCAATGCATATAATAAACATAATTTTGCCTTAGAAATATATGAGGGGCTTATAGAGAATTAAATCGTTTAGTAGAGACAAATAACAATGATACTTTTTTTTATTTAATTGACCAATACTCTAGTTTTAAGATCATTCAAGTCCTTATGTCTTTAAAAATGTTATTCCTTATCTTATGGGATGTTAGGTGAGAGGTATTGTGAAGGAATGGAGCCGCTTATATGACTAATTCTAAATATGTACACTTATACAATAGAAGGGTCTGTTTAAGGGGGCACTCCACACAATTTTTTAATAAATTTGAAAAAAAAAAGTCTGCATA
>CABFVX010000478.1:0-100015 GCA_902151425.1 Timema shepardi | reverse complement strand
CAAGTTGGCCTGCTGATACCGAACACTGATGGTCTTAATAATATTGATACATCATCCGTTATTAAGTTGAAATGCAGTGACTTTGGCGTGTTTTAATATGCTATAAGAGGCATATTTTAACTTCTACTGTGGCTAGATGCATATATTTTGATAAGGTAATATGGATCTATTATGTTTATTACCGTATGAATTTTTGAAGATATTAAAAAAAATATTATTACTATAAAATTCCAAGAAAATTAATTTAATTTAGAGACATTAGAATATTTAAAAATATCCAATTACAACTAAAAGGTATTCTTTATATTTCCATACTGCATACATAGTACTACATATGTTGAATACAAAAACAATTAGGTTTTTATCATAAAATTGATGATATGGTTTTTCGGGCAATTACCCATGTTTTCAACAAAATAACGCACCTGTTTTGACGAGTGGTGTGAGAAAATGGATAATATCTGGTTCAGCTTAGAATAAATTAACAAAATAATGCTAATAATAAGCCACGCATAATTTGAAGACTAAAACAATACTTTTTATATATTTATAAATATGTTTATATTCCAGAAAAATGTGTATCTGGGTTCACATAAATCACAGTTTCTAATTGATTATATTTCAGTTTGAAATTTATTAATAATTTTTCTCCTTACCTGCTCTAATTCAAAAAATGTCTCCTTGTCTTTCCATCCGTCCGAGAACTACTTAACGATAGTAGGGTAAGAATGAATCACGTAAAAATGATAGAAAGTGTTACTTCATCTTATTTGAGGGAAACCAGTAAATCATTTAATGGTTTACCTGACCAAGATTTAGCACCGAACTCCCTATTCCCGTTTGATCAGACTATATAAAATTGACATTAATTAGTCTTCGTGCCTACTAGTGTGTGTTTTAAATAAACTGTTTCTATTTTAGGATGAAAAGCCTTTGAATAAATTTGCACTAGACAGATGGCACAAAAAATATCTGTGTGGGGTACTTGATTTATTTTACTAGAAACCATCTTAAGTCTAAAAAAAATTGATATATATATATGGACATTATAATTTGATGTAATTTAGCTTTAAATTAATATTACGTAACTAATAATAAACCAATTTATTCATGTGTTCAATTTATACTTTATACCTTGTATATACTGTAAGCTAAGTGTGTACAGTACATTTCTTGTAAATTCTACCATAATATTCCTGCATAATTTGTGTAACTTTATACAGATATCAGGTATTAATAGTAAACTGTGGCACAAAAAATCAAATTGTCTTCCTGTATACCTTTATGTATTATATAGGGTGTGAACTAGACAATTATAAGATTAGTAATTTTAAAACTAACACTTTAATTGAAAAGTAAATATTCACTAGCTAAATAAAAGCAAACAATACACACTATACTTTTTCACTTTTTAATGATAGTGTCACTCAGAAAAGTTCCACTGGACGTCAGTCAAACCTCAACACGTTGTCCATCACTTTCTTCAGCAGAGATCGACTAATTGTTCCCATCCCACCCTGTACAATACTAGTGTCCATCCAATAGTCAAGGTATTGTGAGAGGAACATATACATTTGTGTTAAACGGGCCTAGATACATCTCCTAGCCTCCCCATCATCAGCAAACCAAAAATACACCCGCTGGCCGAGCTTACACTTACTACACTTACTACTCGCAACTGCGTGTCATGCAAACTTTTGATCGTTGATTTTCATTACTCTAAAACAGGTCACCACAACCAACGCTCGTTGACTTGGCAACTTCTGACAAACTAGGCGTGGTGTAAATCCAGGTTCTCATTAATAAATGTATGCAATATAATATTATGTGTAGTTTTTATCGCTAATACCTACAAATGTGGTGTAATATCACCCTATCATGAATGTGATACCGCTCATTTTCTCTCACTATAAGTGTAGGCGTAGCTGGTTTGAGACTATGCTTGAGTTATCAACTAGAAACATGAACAGTTTGTGTGGCTAATATTATAAAATCAGTAAGTCCTTCATTATAAAAACTTGGTAATACCTTACAAATACAATGAACGTTAGACAATTGTCATAAATAACGACTAATGTCGTAATAATTTCACAGCATTTAAATAAATATCTTGGCGGAAAGTCAGCGTGTTGGGAGAACTAATTCTTAAAATCAACCAGAGATTGCGACACCGACTTACTTTTGACTTTTATCAAATATAAAATGTTTTTATCTTGATTTAAGATTTGATATTATTACTAAGGTAAGTATCTAGACAACAAAGGACAACTTAGCAACCCTCACTTATGATTCTGAACAATTAGTTCTAATCCCTACGTAATTGCTTGCATTTCTGTATACGTCACTCTTCTCATACAAGCACCCTAGATCAATTTTACTAAGTCCTTGGAAGCCAGTTTCGCAGTCAATTTCATGAGTACAAACAATGAACATTATATCAATGTGTGTCAGTGTCCATAGTATGTACTTCAATCTATTTATTGATTTATTATGGTACTCTGCCACTCTTGTCAATCAGCATATTTCCATTTGTATTGTAAGGAAGAAAAATGCAGAACTATTTTAAAAATGTGTATAACCTTATTATTATTATTATTAGCACCGAGTCTTACTACTCGTTCGGTTTATACGTACTTACGCTAATGTGTAATGGTAGGGTGATTGTGAGATGAAATGGAGGACCTACAGTTTTACGTGGAATCCGAACCACGGTGGAGTCCTGGCATTCCCCACATTCACAAGATGTCTTGTCAGAGGTGAAGGAAAGGTTTGGTAATATAACCTTATTAATTTTGTGTATGGGAAATTTGTAAACCATTTCTTTAAATAACACCTAATCATCACCACCTGGGAATCGACTCCTGACCTATCCATAACTGGGAACTATCCAGACAAGACGAGATTGACATCTTTGTCCGTGCATCCAGTGGTTTAAGATACTTAGGGCTAACTAAAATTGGTTAAAAATAGAAAATGGTGTAAAGCGTTCCTTCCGCCAATACGTAACTAACTTATCTTATAGGTATTTTCTTTGAAATGGGTTAATTTGATTTAGTTTGGTCTGAATCCACTATTTAAGTTTTTATTTTGTGTTTTATCAGAACTTAGTAGAGGAATGTCACTATTAATATATACAAACATCAAACACGTGAATAATAATGATTAAACAGATGAACGACGAAAACAAGGTTTTGAACATTTCAAGTATAGTTTGGAGCAAGTATTTTGAATGAGGTGAGGGGGGTGTCTAATAGGACGGGGTTTACTGCATAGTGACGGCCTTCACTACGTTACAAGAATGTTTAATCAGGCATGCCTGATGCTGTTCCGTCACTCCCTTGCTCCCCATCTATGCAACCCTTAGAACAACCCCTCCAACCCAACTGTTCCAGCCCTTTAAACTTCAGTAATTTTTAATTAGTGTTATCGGTAAGTCTTCTGCCGCTAAATTATGTTTTCCGGTCTTATACCACACTCTCATCTTTATCTTTTCTCCGCATTGAAAAAAAAAAACTTTTTTTTTCTGAAGGCTACAAAATGAGAGTGAGTTGTGAAGCGAAGGGAATGTTTAAGCGAGCAAAATTTTAATTATTCTTTATCGAAAAGTAATCTTCGTTTCAATTATTTATAGTTATTTTAATCGTTGCTCTTGCAGATGAAAAATAAACGCAGGCAGGCGACCAAGCACTAATTTTTAATTTTTTCCTTCTCCTTTAATATTTTTTCTCCCCTTCAAGTTTTATTTTATTTATTTTTTGTTCGTCTACGTCTCGGAGAAGATTTAGGAAAGGATGGAAAATAGAGGGAAGGACCTTGATTGCAAAAAAAAAAAAAAATAGGGAAAAGAAAATGTCACGAAATTTATCGCCCGCAGCGATTCTCCGGTAAGATAGCAACGGGGGAAAAAATCCAGGACCTTATTTTCTATTCATTTTTAGCGAGGGACTCTGGTGTTTTAACAAAAAATTATAATTACGTAATACTGTTTTAACATTTTTAATGTGGTCTTAATTTCCTTCGATAGTAAAACACAAATTTTATTCAAAAAATGAACTTTTTATTTCAAATCAAGGAAAAACATGTGTTTTAAAAGAACGTATATATGTTATAACTAAAATAATAGCATTTTATATACCCATTGATATTATCTAAATATAATTAAATATTGTATAAAATAAATGGTATGGTTTATTGCAGACACACTCTTGTATCTAAAATGGACACATTTACAAAAAGATTGTACTTTTTTAACTAAATAATTACTCTGTTGCGAAAACACTCCAATAAACAGCATAAAAGAAATAATACATACTGTTATAGACACATTGAGAAAAGAGAAACATCTCTTTCCAAAAAAAAAAGCAGAACAAACTATTTTTGTTTTCAAAGAACTGTGTTATTATATTTATATTGTTTCTTAGTTATAATAATATATATATATATCCTTATATCTACGAAAATTGTCTTTATAAAATAATACTCCAAATTAAAAAAAAATATTCATGTTTACAACCCTAAGTTATTTATAATCTTAAATAGTTGCTCAGTTATGATCAAAACTTGAAATTTCTGTTTATATAAAGTACATATCCTTAAATTAATTTTGATGGGAAAAATAATTTTCCATTTATTTTAAGTATCAAATAATGAGTAAATACAAAGTTTAATCAAAATAATTGAAGCAGATTTGTATGAAATCATTTTTTTGTCCTTTTACCCTTCAGTAAACTACCCTTTATATATGGATTCGATATCAAATTAGAAAAATATTTCCGGGTAGGATTATGATAGCTTTAGGTACAAAATTTTAGCCCAACCATTAAAGTGGTTTCAGCATCAGGCTGAGCTGCATACACACAAGACACACAAAGAGAGGACAGTATCGCAGAAACCACTTTGTTGGTTTTAGTCTGTTATGAAACGTTGACATTTACCAAAACCTAGAGCTGGATCTTTGAAAATCGCAATACTTCTTTCTTCTAGAGGTAGCGAGAAAATAAAATGATATCAATTTCACATGTCCTCAAACTTAAAAATTATAAAGATGTTATTTTTCTAGTTTTACAATAGTATAAATTAAATTAAATTTAGTCAATATCTTTCAAAAAACCTTTTTTATTAAAAATTAAAATTACATATATTAATTACTACAGTTAAACCATTAAATGAATATTAAATACCTAATGTTTGTTTACATTTGTTTTATATAATAGCTTTAAAACAGATTTGATATTTGTTTAACTATGGGCTATTGAAAATGGCTGCTTGACTTTTGATCATAGGACTTTTGAAGACCAAATTTTCTTTATTTATTACTTATTTTTGTGTTATGTTTAAACAATAATCCGAAACAAGTCTATATTTGTGAATACTGTGTGTCGAGTGAATAATTTTTACAAGTTAAGGCTATGTTGGTTAATTGAATACATCTTTTTATAATTTCATACTTTACTATATTGTTATAATTACTTTGATACCATAGCATTTATAAACAATAAAATACAAGGTTATTTTGTTCAATAATCCTAATTCTATAATTAACATTATAGGGTTATGTTTTTAAACTAAATTATCATAAGCTATCTCAAGTGCCCTGAAAGGTTATTTGCTGGTTAAAAATATGGGCAATAAGAAAGAGAAAATCTATTATTATTTCAAATTATAAATATATTTAATTACATATTAACACAAGTTATATGTTATCGTTTAAAAATTATTATAATAATATTAAAAATATTTAGTTTTGAAATTAATAAAATAATATTAACAATATCTAATTTTGAAAATTATTACAATAATATTCAAAATATTTAATTTTACAGATTAATTATATAATTACTACTTACAAGAGAGAGTAACGAAAATCCAGTGCAATGTGCCTCTTTGTATCTATACAAATAAATAAAATTGAAGACAAAAATACTGAAGGTAAAAAAGTAAAGATATATAAAGTACATAACTATAAAAGTGTTTTATTAAAGTACAAATGCAAAATAAAACAAATTAAGAGTATTAGGGGTTACATAAAATCTTATCAGAACTACAAAAAACAAAGGAGGAAACTGTATACTAATTGTCAAACTAAATGATAATCTATGAAACTATAATATTATTGTGTTAGTTCATGAAATATAATCGTGAAATATACATAGGCTATAATATTCTTTTAAACATGATGAAACTCTTATACAATTTTATTAGTAATTATTATAAGACAAGTTGGATATGTTTTATTATTAAATTTATTCAACCTTATTAATATGTTTTGATTTCTAAGATAGTGTTTCGTGTGGCAAAAATTGATTAAATTGATAGTTTTCAGCCTATAAATTGTATAGGAACTAGGAACTAATAAATTTAGAGTCAAATATAATTTATATTTAATCTCATTATTAGATTTATTGTTTGCAATTTGTTCTACAGTTATATTTCAAAAGAGCTTTTTTTATTTAATCTATTCATGCTATTCCCATATATACACTAAAGTCAAACCTACCCTTTCAAAAGAACAAATATTAATAGGTAATAACTGTTTGATGCTCTTAGACATAATCAAAAGTTCGAAACGGTCAGATAGGGATGTATTTACGACACTAACCAAAAACGATAGTCTCTACTTTGATGCACTATAACCAATAGGCTCAATAATTAAGTATTTTATACACTAGAGGCATATTCACAAGATACGTTTTATCTTTTGGTTCGTCTTGAAAGAGAAAGTGTTTTAATATCAATTTATATTTTATAATGGAGAGTTTGAGGGAAAGAAGAGTCTAGGAAGAATGATGATTCAAATACTATATGACTTGAAGAAAAGAAGAAAATTCTAGGAGCTGAAGGAGGAGGAAGAGGACAGGGCGCATTGGCGATCTATGTTCACTAACAAAAGGAATGGACCTGCATAATACAGAACACCTAATAATAATAATAATAATAATAATAATAACAACAATAACTTTAAGAATACTCATTTGTTAGCCTATAGAAAATATCAAATAATTGTAACACTCTGAAAAGTTATTCCAAGGCCACTGCTCGAACTAGTATGATGCCTTAGAAGAATGTCAAACATATATCCATTATAATAATAAGTTCTTTCAATAATACAATACTATAATCTATGGTCGTTTATGTCTAGATATCCTTATTATTGCTGATGATTGATAATATTAAACATGTATATAATACTAACATTCACATACCTCTAAGAATAGTATGTATATTCTGCAGCTGCAGAATAGGCTTGAGTGAAAATACAAGAAAACATTTCTTTTTCAAATATAATTTCTTCTGACATTACAATAGTTGTAAATGAACATAAAAAACAATATAAACAAATCTTGGATTTCTCAGAAGTCCTCTTGAGATTGCGCAATTCACCTGAAGAACTGTTGTTTAAAATCGATTTTCGGAAGTTCCTTCCTGGACAAAATCTTGGTTATAATTAAACTATTTATGGTTTCCTGGCCGCACACAGTTGCTTAAGCTTCATTCACTAGTTTAATTTGTCTTTCAACAGCCTGTGAATGTCAAGGAACTTGGCAATATTCATTTTGAAACCAGTTTTGATAATGTCATGCAAGTTTGATTTGGACAACAGTATTGTGGCTGCCAGATCAGGAAGGTCATCCCAATTAATAATGCTAAAATATTCCTGTGAAAATATTTTAATTGAGAATGTGAAACGGGTGTGTACCACTGCTCCGAAATATGCCTATAGCCTTGTTTATCCACTACAGTCTGAGTTCACGAATATGTTGCCTTTCATCCTGCAACATGGCTAGTATTACGTTTTACAAGTGTGAAAAGTAAGCACAATTCTCTGGATAACATCAAAGACAACCCTTTTGTATATTTCTGGTATAAAGGAGCTCTTTGCAATTATTCTAAGTAGATGTTTGGCACCATGAGTGGTTTTGGTTTTTTTTTAAAATAAATTTCGAACCAAGAAGGGGCAAAAAATACAAAGGCTCATTGCTTTCGCTGGTGGCTACATATAAGCGAAACATTATATTGGCTGTTGTTAACCACCTTGAATGAGCAGTTTAACTGGAGCTAGATTTGCCAGACCCGAGAGAAAATCACCAGATAACACAGCCAAACATATTTCAAAGAGGTTCTTTTGATCAGTACTCAGCTGATCGAAGTCAACTTCTGGCAACAACGTTGGTATTGGAACATATGTAACCACTAAAAGCTGTTTACACATTTGTAGGTCTTTTCCCATTTGTCCTGAAACTTCATTAAGCCCAGAAGTATTCCCAACAACAGCTTGAAACCAATGACGAAGGGGTAACTCATTGGTGTGAAGGAGGCACACAAACAAATGTAATTTGTGACCTACAAAGTTATCAAGAACAGTTATAATTCCAGTCTTGTGACCTGTGCTTACGTTAGTACCATCACATACAATTGCTATTAGTTTGGAAATATTAAGCCTTCTTGTTTCACTCTTTGTCAAAAACGTATTAATTCTTTGAGAAATACTGGTGCCTGTACTAGAATCTGGTGTGGTGTGTCCCAAATAAGTGGAACCATGCCCAGACAGTAAGACAATATGTTCTTCTCTTTTTGTAATGCGGTGTAACTTTTTTCTTTTGTTTCTAACACCAGTCTTTACTTCCACTTTAACTTAAACTTTACAGTCCTACCTCTGATTCTCTTGCTTTCGACTGGAGATCCCAACCTACCTTGATGCGTTCTCTTCTTATTTTGCTTCTATCAATGACGTTAGCTGTATCTTTTGGTAATACAAGGCTCACGTCTTGAAGAACAGATGTTGCTGCTGAACGGTATGGTGCACCCATTGTGTCACAAGCAGCAGCCAAAATTGGTAAGGAAAGACGCATTTGACTTGAGCATAAAGTTTATGGTGAATTAATGCTTTTATCCACCTCCACTTTATACCAATTGTCAAATCATGATACAACTCTTATTCCTCCTCATCAGTATCAAAATTACTCGTTTCAGTCACATAACAGCCTACTACTATGTCAAAACTCGATGACGATCCAAAAGTAAAGTTTCTTCATTAAATTTTCTTTTCAACTCGGCTTTAAAGGTACTATCTAGTCAACGTTTCATTTTCTTGTGTTTTTTTTGCAGGCAAACACCACCAATCAGCATTTACGCTCTTGTTTATGATCTGGCAAGAAATCCTGCTCCATAATTGAAATTTTAACAGAGAATTTACATTGAAAATATATATATATATATATATATTTAAAGAAGGCAATATCAAAAAGAGTACATTTGGCATGCTCTATAAAATCGTTTCTTACTTTCTCAACCCCTTTTTTAGATGAAAGCATCTTCTTAAGGTTTTTGTAATTTCCAAGGCTATTTTTAATCAGGTGGACAATTTCTTGATCACTTACCATGGGTATTGAGGATTTCTACCAAATAGCATTCAAGTCATGAGATACGATGTCACCAATGTCTTTGACTGCAAGCTCCTTATTATTTATTTTTATTTTAAATCTTTTCTCATCCAGAAGTAATAATTCAATACATCTGCATGAGTCGGGAGCAAAGCTTCTTTGAATTTAATAAAGACTCCAAGAATAGAACAGGAATTTGTACTTCCAGTTGACATTAATTTTGACTCCATTTCAACACACAGACACAGTGTACAAGAAAAACAAAGTCAAAAACACTAGCACAAGACAATATAGAACAAATGAACAATAGAACTGTATTAACGGTCAATTGTAACAACACTGCCAGCCGACGCCAACACGCCACCCAACAGCCATGCATGCACTTGCGCGACGTGCGTGCGCGTAACCTAGGTTCTGCCTCCAACATCCGCACCCCACACTACACACCCACTGACCCAACCAGCTCAGTCATCCCATAACACATTTTTACCTATTAGTGTTCTTCATAGTCCTGTAGCACTATATCCAGGTTCAATTCAATACAAAGCGTGTAATGAAGCTCATTTCAAGGCAGTGGGGTACTTTTTTCGATTAATTTAATATTGTTAAAACTTCAAATAACATTCATAGCCTCAAGACATTTGAATTTTGGCTCAAAATTTTTAAAGAATTGTTTTGAGCCCCATAGGCAAATATTAAGAGGTCGGGCACATCAATATTCAGGGAAAAATTAAATCGCTCCGCCCTATTTTACATGGTCCATGTTTATTGAAGTCTTGCGTATGGAGCTTTTGTTAACGTATAATCTGTAAGTGCTCAGAATTATTGTTCCTGCAGATTCCAAGATGGTAAAAGAACCAAACAATTCAATTTACTTCAAGTCACAAGACCGGCAGTAGATTATATCTCGGTACTTTTAGTATACCAATAAGAAGATACTGTCAACTAAAGAAATAAGACTATATCGTTACATCTGTATTTAATATGTGGGATGGAATTCACAGTAGATTAAATGAGAAAATGTCCTCTATCTCGTTATATTGAGAAAATATCAGTGAGAGCGTTAATACTGAGCATTGATATCTTTTTACGTCTAGATTATAGACGACAAAAATAATGGATTACGTGGTCTGTATTAATAAACGGTAATAAAATGAGTCCCTGCCACCTTTCTTATGACCCTGATTAGTGACTAATATCATTTGTGCACACACACACACACATATATATATATATCATCTGCGTATCATAATATATATTAGGATAATCAGATCATTTAGCTTTGTTAGGTATTAGTAAGGAAACTGTTGTAATAAATGCAGCCATTTTCTTAGAATATAGCAAAGAAATATGTTTAGAAGTGAACATGGAGAAGACTAAGTAAATGATCACAATACAGAAAGAAAATGTAGTGTACGTTTAACACATGTGCTTAATGGTCTATTCTATTGGATTGAAATGAATTGCGTGTTTGATAATAAGTGTACCCGCATTAGTATGTAGGTATCATGGGGAAAAATTATTATGAAATCTCTTGCAAAAATCAATCAACTCTCGCAACCGGTCGGTAATAGAACTCCGACCTTCCACCTATCATCTGACTAGTGTAATACGAGTGTGAAAACTCGATCCATGCGTCTACCACAGTGGATCTACTCAGATATCCTCTCTGGGTGCAACTACCTAAGTAACCTGAGGTAAAAAATAATCAAGTACACTAACACTATTAAATGTTAGAGATTTTGAATTAATTCATCTGATTTTATAGTGGCAAAAAAATTTATTTACAGAATATTATCATAGAACACAAATACCGTGAAAAACTATTTATTACTGATAAGTCTACTATTTATTGTAGGTAAAATTATTTCGAAAATATTTCTGTTTTACGTTAAAGTTATTTGATAAGAGTGTAGTGGGACTACATTCATATTTTGATATTAATAGCTTTAGGCTTAATTATCAAGGAATTATGTGCGTATCTATTATATAATATGTAATCAACTATGAAAGTATTTATATAAATTTAAAAAAGATAATAAAACTAAGTTAGCTATGGCCAATTTTTGTAGCCACATGGTCTAAGGCACTGTTATCAAAGGAAACTAAGCTGCCAAAAACTAGGAAATCGAGGCTCAAATTTCGGTAGGGTGTACTAAAGGTGGTTTTTCCTAATTCATTTTCACCTTTGCCTACAGGTTAACGCAGGTACACTTCATATAAACATAGCCTTCTTTATCAATATATAATTTATATATAATGTACTTGAATTCTGTTTGAAGGAGAGTGGGAAACGGCGTATTTCTGGTAGCCAGTAAAACAGATCTGAGGTGAGACTGATATATTGGCCCACGTACCCACGGTTGCAAGTTACTAGATGTTACTAGTCTTTGAATGTTGGATATTTTTTAACCTTAAAATCATATTTTTTATGCGTTGCTAATACCAAAATATTACTCTTCAAGAAAATAAACTCCTAAGCCTATCAACATTGTTAATATATTCATTCTTTTTCAAACTATATTATACTAGAGATACAAATAAAATCTAAGATAACATGAAAGAAATAGGTATTAGTTCAATGACTCGCTATATAATTTGCCAGTATAAATGGAATGAGATTAAAAACCAGATTGAAGAAAACCATTTTCAAATAATCTGTTGTGGTTGAACTCTTCGCTGATGTTCAAATAAGAGTGTTGACCACTTGGTTAAACTTACAATCTGTTTTTAAAACATAAAATATAAACAAGGAAAAATTATATTTTAAAAGAAAAAATGAAATATGTTTTTAATCTTAATGAAAAATTGGTTGTTTTATATATGATCTTTTTAAATAAAGGAGTGATTCTGTAAATTTTTATTTTCACTTTAAATCAGAGAACCACTATATAGATTTGGATACGGTATCATTATAGTTAGCTAAATATTTACCATGATTTTTTTTATAAAAACTATCACATGAGTTAAATAAAAATAAAATTATATTTTTCAATGATTTTATCAATGGCTTATTTTACTATCGACTGTAAAATTAATATTTTTTTCTGTTTAACTTAATTTCAAAATCCAGAGTAAATACGAATAAATTTAATCTTAAATATAAAAAAAGAAACCATATTTGTTATCGTTGGTGGTTTTGTATGCACATATCCTTTTAAATGATAGTTTTTCCGTACCTCTATATGTTCGATTATTAATAGATAGCTACGGAATCTGTAAGAATGAGTTTTGTTGAAAGATATTTATAATATGTTTGGAATGCTGTTGATCAACGAGCTGTCATTAATGAGCTGATAAGTGAAGTTAAAACAAAACAAAACAGTGTTTTTTCACTAATTTACTACCTAGAGAAAATATATATTTGAAGACCAACGGAAATGCCTGGAGATACTTCGATCTGAATCGTATTCATATTAGTCGATAAAATGTGCCGCATTAGATAGATATAAATATAATAGAGGATCGATGCAGAGATTTCTGTAGATTATTGAACAAAAATATATTCAAAACTCTTTATTGGGAAAAGTTCTATATAATTTATCCTAACTTTACTTTTAAGTAAAATGTTTACTTGTCCAAGACTATCATCTTTATAAAGATATTTAACTTTCGGGGTTTAATATGAGTCAAAACGTATATTTTGATTATTTTCCCCCTTCACGCCACGATGAGAACATTAAAGCGACACTTCTCACAAAACTCTATCTTTTTGTCACACCAAAACACTCAATTAAAAATCCAGGTATTATTTATAAACAAAGAAAAATATTTTATTTAGCGAAATACAACTAAACAAATAATGGTTTCAATGGTGATTTAAACAAAGAATGATTGTAAAGATGAGAGACAGGCCACACAGAAGGAAAAGCCGGAAGAATCAATAGGAAATTTGGGTTTTTGTTTTGATTTAATATTTTTGCCAATCCTTAACCTTTAAAATGATTGAAATTTATAAAAATAGGCCCACCCATTTTCTCGTAATTTAAAATACATGAAAAGGGCTTAACAAATCATACATAAGAGCGGAAGAAAATATTTAAAGACAGAGAAGAGGAGGATTAAAATCAACAATGTAATATATATATATAATAACCTAATATCATTGGTTTGTTTGATAAATATAGAATAAATATTCGTAATATTTCTATTTTTTACACCATTCCCCTAAAGTAAGTGTTAAGTTGGTTTTATTTGTTTATAACCAAAGAGAAATATTTATTTATATATCTACAATCATGCACAAATCAGAGTTTCCATGGTAATGCAAACAAATAATCAAAGGTTGAATATTATCTGAAATACCCGGCTTTTAGTTGGAAAATACTATTTTTACCTTCACCCTGGACCCCTAATCTTTAAAATGAGAGGTCGTTTGAAAAAATCTTTTCCGTCATTTTCTCAAAATTTCTATTACCGGAAATGGGCTTATCAAATTATATACAAGACTAGTGGGTCGTTGCAGCGATGGCTCCAGATTTTTGCACTTAAATGTACTTTAAAATTTTATTGGGAAAGATCTATACAATAAGTCCTCACTCTTTTGCTAAGAGTTTACTCGTCAAAGATTATCGACTTCAATTAGATATCAAGTTTTCCGTGTGTAATTTGAACAAATAAACCCTAGATTTTCCTCATTCACGCCCCGACCAGAACTTTAAAATGACCCCTCTCAAAGATATTCGATGCACTAAACCACTAACAATAATTATTAAGCTTTTATTATTATTTAGCACCACGTCTTACTACCCGTTCGGGCTATACGCTTTAGGTACTAATTGCGCTAATGGATTAGGAATTGGGAAGGTTGAATTAGAGGAGGTGAACCCCACATTTGCGTGAAGGGAGAGTGGAAAACCATTTTGGAACCCCCCTCCCCCCAATTCACCCGACCGAGATTAAACCCTCGATCTCCCCGTCCTCAGCAGTTTGTCACAACACGACTAGAGCGTTAGTCAACTACGCCACCGAGGCGGGTAATTATTAAGCTATTATTATTATGATTGAATATAAACAAATATTTTATTTACCAGTATACAGAATTACACAAATAATAGTCTCTATGGTGATGTAAACAAAGAATGATTGTACCGACAAACCACTGTCCACACAGAATAAATAGATGGAAAACTCGATGTGAAAATTAGAATTTAGTTTTTGGCGACTATTTTTACTGGAATACTGATTCGCTGTTCTATAAAATGAGTGTTCGTTTGTCAACATCTGTTCTGTCATTTCTTCGTAAGTTATGTTAATGGAAACGGGCTTACAAATAATATATGTTAATATATAAGATAGGCTGATAAAATGTGATAGTTAAAATGGAAGTGTAAGTGTTTGAGTGTGTGATTGTATAAGCGTGTAGGTGAGTGTGATTAAGTGAGTGTAGGAAACTGAGAATAAGCAATTGAGAAAGATCGAGAGAGCGTGAGCGAGTGATAGTGAGAATATGTGTATGTGATAGAGAGAGAAATACTGGGAAAAGAGAAAATATGTGTGTGTGTGTGTGTGTGTGTGTGTGTGTGTGTGTGTGTGTAAAGAGCGAAGGGTGTGTGTGTCAAAGAGAGAAAGTGAGAGAGTGTGTTTGAGAGAGAGAGAGAAAGAGAATAGGTAAGGAGGGAAAATGCGTGATAAAGTGTGTGAGAGAGAGGGTGTTTGTGTGTGAGTGCGTGTATGTGAGAAAGAGAGAGTGTAAATTTTTGGGAAATATATTGTGTGAAAGAGAGAGAAACTGTGAAGGAGTATGAGAGAAAGTTTGAAAGGGAAATTTGGAGAGGGAGAGATAGTTTACAGAGAGAAAATTAGATTGAAAAGAGTTAGAGAAAGTGATAGAGAAATTAAGAGAGCAAGTTTGAGAGATAGGGAGAGAGAGTGTATATGATAAAGTGAGATATAGAAAGAGAGAAAGTGAGATAGAAAGAGTTAAATTGAGAGAATGATATAGAGGGAGTTAGAGTGAGATTGAGAAAGTTAGTTTGAGAGACTGAAATTGAGAGAATGAGTTTGAGATTAAGAGTTTGATATAAAAGAGGTTTGAGTAGAGATTAAGAGAGAGATTATAATAAAGATAATTCAAGATAAATTTTGTGATAAAGAGAGTATGTGAGGGTAAAGCGTGTGACAGAGAAAGAAAATAAGAAAAGATTATAATAGTGAGAGAGGTTTATAGAGTGGTGTATGTATGTTTGTGTGTGAGGGGAGAGAGTGTGAGAGAGTGTATGAGCGTGTGAGAGAGTCTGATAGGGAGAATGTGAAAATATAGTTGTGGTAATCAAACATAAAAGTACTTTTAAATATCATTCCGTCAAAATTAAGTATCAACATTGAAACATAACTGAACTCTAAGTATTTGTAAAAGTGTGCAAAGATATATAGAGTACACAACCCATTATTTTTAAATATATTCTCAAAATTAGGTGGTAAAATTAAAACGTAGCTTAACTCATGTATTTGTATTGTGTTACTATTTGTTAAAACGAATATCAAACCCCATTTTTCGATTAAAATAATCATCAAACCCCATTATTTGAAGAAAAAAAAAGAACACCAAAACTCATAATTCGATAGATAATATGTTTTTTTTAACATGTTTCAAGATCATACTATCATTCTTGAACTTAAAATACATAACAAAACATATTTAAACATCATTTTATCATTCGCGAAACCAAACGTAGACAATATTTTCACGAACTTAACAACTTAACCTTTTAATTTTCGAGTTATGCTCAATAATATTGATTTTAAAGCGAATTAACGATAGTAAAATTATAATAAAAAAATAAATCATTCCATAGTTTAGCCATCTCAATTTAGATGGGTTATGACCAGCACCCTATGAGAAAAATTCATCCAATGAGAAAATTGTGATGATTTTGGACCAGATAATAAAGATTGAGTTGTTATTTTTTAGCCAAATACATATATTTTATTTAGATATTTACAGCCATGAAGGAAATAACGGTTTCCACATGGTGATTAAAAGGATTAAAAATTAATATCATCTCTGAAAATCGGGCTTTCGAGGAAAACTAATATTTTTCACTATATCTTTGACTCCTAATCGTTAAAATGAGTGGTTGTTTGTCAAAATCTGTTCATTATTTTCTATTACCGGAAAAGGGCTTATCAGTTTATATAAAAGATTGGTGAATCGTTGCAGCAATGCCTGTATATTATTACTATAAAATGTTCTCTAGATTTTTATTGGGAATAAATATATATAATAAAACCTCACTTGTCTCTCTAATTAAAAGTGTACTCGTCATAGGCTTCAAATTATGTTGAATGATTTGAATCAAAACTTATATTTTCCCTCTTCCGTCCACGATGAGAAATTTAAAACGACCCGACCAGGTCTCAATCTATTCTTTTCACCAAACCATTCAAGTAAGACATATTAAGCTGTAATTATATTTAAACAAAGAGAAATATTTTGTTTACCGATACAAAATAATAAGAAAATAATGGTTTCCATGATGATGTAAACAAATAAAGATTGTGCAGTTTACCCACTGCCCACACAGAATGAAAATATGGGGAATTTACAAGAAAAATTTAGTTTAAACTTTAAGCTAATTATTTTTCTGGCATCTTGGCCCCCAAACCTTTAAAATTACTTCTTTGCTTAAAATCAGCAAAACCGTTTACTGTTCATCTCAACTATCTAAATTGGGATTATTAAATAATCAATAAAAATGTGTGTGTGTGTGTGTGTGTGTGTGAGGAGAGAGAATGTGTGTGAGAGAAAGAGTGTGTATAAGAGAACTTGAGAATTATTATGTGAGATATATAAAGTGAATATGTAAGGGAAAATGAGTGATAAAGTGTGTGAATGAAAAAAAAGATAGTGTAATATTTTGTGAGAGTTAGTTTGTGAAAAATAGAGAAAATGTAAGGGCATGGGAATGAGAGTTTGAGAGAGAAAGTTAAAGAGAGAGAATTAGAGTGAGAAAGTAAGAGAGAGTTTAACAAAAAGATTGTTTGAGAAAGAGAATTAGGGAGAGAACTTGAGAGAGTGAGTTTGAAATAATGATAGTTTGAGAGAAAGATAGTTCGCAAGAGCGAGTTTGAGAAAGAGAGAGTGAGTTTGAGCTAGAGAGAGTGAAATTAAGATAGAGAGAGTGAGCGTAAGATAGAGATAGTGAGAGTTATTGAGATAAAGTTAATGAGATACACTTTTAGATATGGAGAGTTTGAGAGAGATAGGTGTTTGAGGTAGAGGATTTGAGAGAGAGTTCAAGAGATAGAAGAAAATTCAAAAGAAAATGCGTTTAAAAAAGAGAGAGAGTGTGTGAGAACGTGAGAGAGAGTGTCAGGTATATTGAGTACCAGATAGATAGAAAAATAGTGAAAATATAGATAAGTTAAACAAAACATTATGGTACTATGAAATACTATTTCCTAAAAAATTAATTATCAACATAACTTAACTTACTGTATTTATAAGAATGTGAAAAGAGAGATGGGGTACACAAAACATAACTTTTAGGTAGGTATCCTCAAAATGAACCGGTAAAATGAAAATATAGCTTAACTTATTTATTATTATTATTATTATTATTAGCACCGCGTCTTACTAGCCGTTCGGGTTGTACGCACTTACGCTAATGTTTGAGAGATGAAATGAAGGACCTACAATTTAACGTGGAATCCGAACTCACGGTGGAGGCCTGGCATTCCTCACATTCACAAGATGTCTTGTCAGAGGTGAAGGAAGGGTTTGGTAATCAGATAAATCATTGCCCGGACCGAGGATTGAACCCCAGCCGCCAGCATAGAAGTCTGACACCTTACCCCTAAACCACCAGGTCACCAACTTATTTATTAGTTTTGTGTTACTATTTCCTAAAATGAACATCAAACCCGATTATTTGAGTAAAATTAACATCAAAACCCCTTTATTAGAAAAAAATAATATTAAACTAACGCTTAAATTGTTAAATACCTATTTTTAATATTTTTCAATATTATTTTATCGTTTTTGAACTTATAATACATACTAAAACATATTTAAACATCATTTTATCATGTGCGTTACAAAACTTAGTCAAAATGTTCACGAACTTAACCTTTAATATTCGAGCTATGCTCAATATTATTTTTTTAAATGCGAATTAACAAAAACAACATCCTAATAAAAAAAATTGTTTCCGCAGTTTAGGAATCTCAATTCAGATGTGCTATGTATATCCAGCATCCAAAGAGAAAATCATGATGTGTTCAGACCAATAAATAAAGATTGAGTTGTTATTTTTTATCCAAAGAGATATATTTTATTTAGATATTTACAAACATGCACCGAATAATGGTTTTCATGTTGACCAAACAAAGAATGAAAAACTGGAAACTCTCTGTGAAAATCGGGTTTTCGTGGAAAAATACTATTTTTCCAGACATTCCGGACTCCTTACCGTTAAATTGAATGTTCGTTTGTCAAAACCTGTTCAGACATTTCCCCGTAATTTATATTACCGGAAACGGGCTTACTAAATTTTATATATAAGATATTCAAAGTTCGACATCTATTATTTATTATTATATTTGTACGGATAACTAACTACAAAAGCAGAAGTCGTCATTGGTGGTCTTGGGGTAAATTGCTTGACTCAAGACCCGATTTTTTGGGTTAAAGCCCAACCGGGGTTGACGGATATCTTTGAGCGAAAATAATACTAAGCACAACATCCTTTAAAGGGAAAGTAAAACCATCGGCCCCGTGTTGATTATGACAGGTACATGCAATTTTGCGCACAGGTGCAGTGTTGAGTCGGCCAGCTGATAGCTATGTGCACACCAGCCAACGGAAAAGTTGGTCGATTGAGATGTCCGCACACATGCAACACAAAAGTTGTCTATCTAACTTTTTCCACTTATCATGGAATGTATTTGGTCTGGAAATCCATGAAAGAAAATTGAAACCAAATAAACAGTATTGGATACATCCATTATCAAGTGAACGAGTACTTAAAGGTCGATACTACATGTTGTAAAAATAGTTATGGGTTTATCCAAATACATTTTTAACCTACTATATAATGGGTATGATCAATTAGATGAATTTCGTCCTCTTAGGCCATTCAACAACCTGTCAGAACAACAAATGGAGAGATTGCATCCCTCCAGAATAGAAACCATATTTTACGTTGAGATAGGAAACCATATAGTCACATTTGTTATACTGTAATTTATTTATTAGATACAAATGGATTTACATTAATCTTTCTTGTCAAAGTAGAAATTATTAGCTTCTATTACAAATTAAATAGTTCTGGAAAACTGTTTTCTGATTCATTACTGGGAACATTTGGCGTCCATTTCTCTTGATTCAAATCAAAGAAAACTTTTCAATGAAATGCCAATTATCTTCAATGTAGACTCGAATGAGGGAAGATAAGAATGAAGACGGATCGTCGGAAGGCTAAGCAGACGAGTTAAAACCTATAGATTACTATCAAGTTGGCCAACTTCAAAATTGCACTGAGCTTGTAGAAAAACAAAAAATATGCAATCAGTCAACTGGATAGTTGCATGTCCGTGCGCTCACATATGGGTCAATAGTTCTCACTGATGCAAATAAACAATTAGCGGCCTCAAAACTGCATGTGCGTGCATACGGGGCCTAAAATAACTCCGGAAGGTGTGTGAAAATACTTCTCTGGAAAAATAAGTAGGCTCTTTCACTCTAGATCATAGAAAATTTTGTGCGCTGATATAATTGGTAAGTTCAAAAAGTGCAAGCGATATAACTCAAATAAATAAGAAGGTATTCAGGGAAATATATTAATTCTTTCATTAACAGGCAGCTGTAAATCCAGAGAATAAAGGGAAGAATCATAAGATATTATTTAGAATGTGACCTAATGTGTAAATGCTCTAAGCTCAGTATCATTTTTTAAGAACTTAGAAAATCATAAATGTGTGAACCCTAGGCGCATTTTGTTTTCTCTTATTTTTAGTGTATTCTGAGATTAATTGCTTAATTTGCTTGACAAACGGTGTGTGTAACACCAAAACCAAGAAATTTGTAGGGATTATAGTTGTATTTTAATGTTAGGAAGCATGAGGCTGTGGAAATTGAGCATTTATTACTTCCTTTGAATGCCCAACGTATTAGACCACTTGATTACCAATTCGGGTCACTCATAAACAAAGAAAAATGTAAGTAATAAATTTTATATAATTTTACATACAATGGAAAACTTAGGGTGTAAATCTTGGGCGTGTTTTTTTTTTTAAATTGTCATATGTTGCAAGCTTTACGCCTTAAGACACGTGACCACAGGTGTAATAAACTCGGAAATAGAGAAAATTATAAATATTTGACTTTGTAGATAAGCTAGAGGACACCTCAAAAAAAGGAATAAGAGCTTTAATTTTTTTAAATTGTTCTCAATTCAAGCGTATTTCTTCTTACTTTTACATCCCTTATGAGCCTAATGCCCTAGACCGTGGGAAACATCAAGACCAAAAAATATATTCAAATTAAACCTTGATTAGGCCTACGTATTTATGGTTACCACATACTGTGACCATAAAGGGTAATTTTTTTTCTACTTTTATATGTATTTAGCTTTACCATGTCTTTGACCATTTTTACATCCGGTTTACTTGTATTCCAAATCAAAATAGATAGAACTATGAAACTATAAATTCCTATTTAATGAACCCTTACCATAGTTTCCTCAAGTGCATCATGATTTACTTATATTTATCGTGAATATGTTGCCTTATACCACCTGACCATCATATCGGGGAACTCACTCCCAATATATATAAATAGCTTAAAATTGGCACCTACTTAACTACGTATGGAATTATTGGGGTGTGCGTCTTAATTTTACAAATATTATGAGTTTGACGCCTTAGAACCACGTGACTAGTGGTGTGGATATCTCCAAATAAAACCTATAGAAAGTGAAGACTGGGTTTATGTGCTTAGAAAAACTCAAGAATGTGCATTCAAGTGTCTTTCATTTTTACTTATATTGAGCTTTAAGACCTGGACTACCTATGCTACTAGTAGCGTGTTTATCTATTTTAAAATGAAAAATATATATCTGAAAATTTGCAAAATTTCGCGTATTTTTAGAAATCTTAGTGTGTGTTTTTAACGGCCGTTATTGCTTACTGGCATTGTCTCGGGGCGAGGTTGAAGCTTGGGTGAATAGGCAATGATTTATTTTGGTGGTGTTTGAAATTGGCATGTATATAGATATCAGGGTTTGATTGAAACAAGTGATCGATCATTGGAGGGGGGAGAGGGAATAATAAGCACGGGGAGGGGAAAGTTAGAGAGAGAAGAGTACGCCTTAATATTAGGGTTTATCTGGTAGTAAGGAGGACGGGGAGGCGAAGGTGGGATGGAGGGCTTAAGACCTCTTCACACGACGGCTCAGTGAGTTGGAGGGGGAAGGAAATCAGCTCATTGAGAGGTTATGAGGTAGAGGAGGATGGACCTCAGCACACTATGGTTCAGTGGGGTGGTAGAAAGGGAAGGACCTTGGCACACAAAGGAGTGGTGAGTTGGAGAGGAAGTTGCGGTGGAAAGGGGAGAAGACCTTGGCACACTGAGACGTGGTGAGTTGCAGGGGAAATGATCTCGGAGTACTGAAAGTGGTGAGGTGAATAGGAATGGGTGAAAAAGAGTAAAAGAGATAAAAGATTGAGTACTGACAACTTAGTGACCACTAAAAAATTGATAACTGGTGAAAGTGAAATGAAAATAAAGCAGGACTGGCTGGTCTAAGTTAATAACATCTTCTTCAGCCAGATGTTCATATAAATATCTTGAGATATTTATGTTGTTGAGGGATCAGTGTAATGTGATCTTTTGTTTTAAAATTACTCAATCTAGTACCAAGTATTTAATAAAGGTGGTTGTTTTAAGGCATGGAAAAGTGTTAATAGGGAAGGGAAAGCATTTGTCTTGATGTGTATTTATATTTATATTGTTTCAAGATGGAAGGGGGTGATTACTTATCTAGGTAGTAGTCCTCACACTTGTTGGCCTTGAGTGATAATTAGGGACCAGATTTTGCCTATTTGCCTTTTGTTCGCCTAGATTGTAAAGCATAGGCTGTTTTTATATATATATGTATATATATATATATTTTTCATCTTATTATGATTACAATATGCTAATTTTATAGTGCCTATAATTGCATATTCTGTTGGTTTTTGCCTATTTTATGAATAAAAGCCTTAAATGCACCTATTTACGATTTGTACTCTCTTTTCTTTCCTCTTCTGCAAGAAAGTATAGTTTCTTAATGGAAGTTTCGACATTATTGGGGAAGGGGGGGGGGGGGCAGAAGGCATGCGACGTGGCTTTAACTGACATGCTCTAACCTTTACAGACCACTTTTTGACACGTCCTTCCCTGGACATGTGACGAGGCACGCACTTCTCATTGGTCAGTGCATCGCGTGGTAAAATTTCCCATAATTTACCACTTTGTTTACGCATGATTATTTAAGTAAATAACTGTGTCTGGGGGGAGTCAATTTGTTTCTTGGTGAGGTGAAACAAGCTAAAGAACTTTATTTAAGCAATGGATAGGTGGGGAGATATATTTTACGTTGGATGTAAAAATTATCGTCTGCCAATCATGTGCCAAAGCGTTAAATTATATTAATTAGCTCATTAGAGTTGAGAACTTGTTTTCATTATTTTAAAAGCATAAGTTATTATTACTTTTCGTAGTAATAGTATACTATTAAATGAGACATTCTTGTATATAGGTCTATTATATATCTGTACATTTTATCTTGAAAACGGGTCTAAGGATTTGGATTAAATTGAGTTATCTAGCATTTACGGGTGTAAAAAAAGCAAAAAAGCAATTTAACTAGGTCTAGACTTTGGGAAAATTTATTTATTAAGGAATATGAAAGAAGGTGGGGGGTATATTTGTAAATTTTACTCTGAAAATGGGCTCAAGGATATAGATTAAATTGTTTTATCTACTGTTTTTGGGTGCGAGAAAGCGATATAGCTTGCTCTCAACTTTGGGAAAACTCATTTATTGAGCAGTGGCAGACATCTTGAGAGAAAACAGTACACTATTGCATAGTAAAAATATAGCCCCTTCAGAATTGGCAAATTTAAAATGTTGTGCCTTGACATCCTGTGAAGTATAACGAAGCTTTTTTTAGCTATCAGACAATAGAACTCATTTTAAAACTGAAAACCTTGGTAAGTGTCTAGTGATTCACAGCAATGTAAATTACTTGTAAGCTGCAGGTAACAAACTTGCAGTAAAATAAATTTTACATTGCTTATTGTGTGCCTATTTTTTTCTTAAGTGTATATTGTGGTGCCTAAATCCCGTATTTTTAATGCCTATTTTAAACATTATTGGTGCCTAAAAATCCGGCCCCTAGTGGAATTACATGGTGTTTCTGGTATAAGTATACACAATTTGGATGATATATGAGATATTGATCGGCCTGAGATCTCGTTAGATGGTACAGCGTGAGTTCGATACAGAGTTGGGTGATTAAATTAAATGTATTGGGTTTATTGATGGGCAAGTCATTCGACTGGTCTATAGGGGTTCAGTAAGTATTCGCTATTATAGTCCCTCGTACTGTATGTTGAATTCGTCAATTGGTTCACCAGTGATCTGGCTGTATGTAGATTCTAAGTAACTGTTGCTGAGGGTTAGCTGCATATAAACCCCTCACTGACGCGTCATATCCCTATTTCTGGGTGGAGGAAGGCTGTGAGGATGCCCACAAAGGAGAGAGTTTGATGCGCGCGCACCCGTTTCTCCCTCGGTGGACTCTGCGCAGTAGTGGCCGGTTAAGTTTGGTGCTTGCAAGAGGGCGCGTACGTATCATCTTTCACATCAGAGGTCCACGTAGGACCCAACTATACACCATTTATGACGGGGTATACCATTTTGACTTCTGTCATATTTTAATTATTATTACTATATGTTGCAATTTAAAGCCTTAAACCACATGACCACTGCCTGGCGTAGATTTAAAATAAACAAATATATAGTTTGAGTTTGAACTTTGTAAAAAACAAATGATACGTATTATTAATAATCATAATTATATTTCTAGATTCCACAAACAGTTTGACCAATGATGGGGCTAGGCCTTTTTTAAAAGCTGTAACCACCCCCTTTTTATTTTTACCATAAATAAAAGTCAGGTTGATCACAAGAGAGTTTATTTATTTTTTATTCCAACAAAAACAATACTCCAAGAGAGAGGACTAGACAAGCCTAGCGTTAGGCGCAGATATCAATACAATAAGGCCATAATAAACAATACTGTAATAAATAATTTGGGGCACGACCCCAAGCTCTAAGATGGCTGGCTAAGGGACCCACAATATTAACATACATTTAAATTAACCTTCGTGCAAATATGTCGTGTATAATGATAACTATTAGAGATTGAAACAATAACCCACCGACTAAAAACAATCACAAGATATAGACTAGTCGCCATCGGCGACTCTCAAATAACAAACGTAGATAACAAAGTGCCATAGAAAAAGGTTTACCAATACAGCCATTATAAGTACCAAAAAATATAACCAAGATCCATTATTAAAAAGGACCTATAAAATCGAGTAACCTAACTGCTAACAAAACTAACAAACTAAGCACGCGGGCTTGGGGCCCCAGATTTGACCAACCAAGTTCAGATCTATAGAAAAATTTTCCCCAATAACGACGAGTAATACAATCATTCAACATGATTCTACTAAAACACCAAAAGGGTACATTTTAACAAATATCCCGCATATCAAAATGGTGGTGTTGCAAGTTTCAAATCCACCCGTGAAGCGGATGAGATGCGTTAGCCAATACAATGATTTCTTTAATTCCAACTGCGCTACCATGATCTTTACTAAAAATTCCGCAGCCTCAATTTAGAATAAACAAAGTTAAATCTTAAGCAGATTTAGCCGAAGCAGTAGTTTAAAATCCATCATAAGCCAAACCGAATTTTCATATAAATAAACTAAATCTAATTTGACACTAAGTGTCTCACCTAGAGAATGTGGAGAAATGCGTGTCATGGCTATAGAGTCCTGCCATTATATACACTTAAGTTAAGTCACGTGTCCTCACAGCGCGGGAAGTAAGGCAAGAAAAAGGGGGGAGGGAGTGCATAGTTCTGGAATACTCTCACACAGTCTGGGTATAATTTAAATCGCGCATCATTCGACTGACCGTTGATACCACAACCGTTGTCGGCGCGCACGGATCTGCGCATGTCGACCGTCTCTTGTTTCTCTTTGGGCGAGGCACACCTAGGGGCGGACATCGAACAACGATCCCTCCGCTCAGTTGGAAACAAGCCGAGCCATGATGTGTACGTAGTGTGGAGCCTCGTTGTAGATCAGCCAAATAGAGACAGACAAGGTTACAAAGCCAGAAACAGAAAATTCAAACTTTACACACGTCCTGTCAATTTGAAAAACTTTAGGGTGTGAATCTTGGACATTTTTAAAAAATAAATAAAAACCATAGCCTTACTTATCAGACATGGTGATCACAAATTCGGGAAAAAATTATTATTAGCACCACCTCTTACTACCCGTTCGGTTTGTACGTACTTACGCTCATATGTAATGGTAGGATTATTGTGAGATGAAATTGAGGATCAGCTACAATTTAACGTGGGATCCTAACCACGGTGGAGTCCTGGCATTCTACACATTCCTAAGTTGTGATTAATACGCGTCTTCTCAGTAGTGAAGAAGGGTTTGGTAAACAGATAAATCTGTGCCGGGACCGGGGGATTAAATCCCGAACAGTCTGACACCTTAGCCCTAGACCACCAGGTCACCTTCGGGAAAATAAAATTTATGTAACATAGAATCGTAAAGTTTATTTGGGCCCATGTAATTTTGCTAAATTTTGTTTGTGTTTATTTTTAAACAAATTGTAAGTCTGATGTCCTAAACCCCATAATCATCAGGTGGGCTCCTTTGCCAAGGTTAATACATAATTGGGATATTTGTATAATTTCTTAGGTATTCTAGCAGAAGTGCACTAACGGCGTGTATTTTTAATTTTGTTTACCATAAGCCTGACTCTTTTAACTGCGTGACATCCGGTGTATGTTACTAACAAAAATACTAAATATAGATCACTGAACCTTTCCATATATTTTAAGGAAAAGATGAGGGTAAAAATACATATTAAACATTTTTGTTTTTACTTTACATATAATAATATGATCTTAAATATTTAAATTGTGTGAATACAGGTTTGTGATTATAAAAAGGTATAAAATATTTCTCAATATCATTTTATAAGGTTGAACATCTAATTGATTTTTATTATATCGAACTATATTATTTAGGAATATTCCACTAACTTTTTCCGTGAAACGGAGCACCTACAGCTAGTCTGTTATGCTTTGAAATATTTTTTTTTTTCAAAATCACCCATCATTTAACTGCTGTTATATGAATTTTATTATCTTATTGAACGTTCTATACATTCTTATTTATCATTTAAAGCACACCCCAGATATCTAATTTCAACCAAACACCAGCGCTTTTTTCAATAAAAATGAAATTTTGATATATTAGTTATTAATAAACTACTTTTAAACCGGTTTTCTCTCCAAAAACTGGTATATTGATAAAGTATCTATAAATCTGAAACACTAGGTGCTAGCCAAATATATTTATTTTGAACCAAATTGTTAAAGGTATTTATAAAAAATTCATAATTTAAACAAATATGTCATTAATTGTAAAATATCAAAGTTTTTCTCAAATAATAGATATGTAATGATATTTGTCATGTGAAACACTCTCCAAATACTCATAATATACAAAATCGTCAAATAAGTTTTTGAAAATTAGTCACCAAAAAACAACCATTTAAATGAATTTTATCCTGAAAAACCAGTGCATAGTGCTTGCTATTAATCCTGTCATATATTATCCAGGTAAATTTTAAGAAAACTCGTTAAAATAATTTTCAAACATTTCAAATGTAAGAAATTTACATATTAGTAGTGAAATTATCTTCTGAAAAACAAGTATGCAATGCTTTCTAACAAAATCGTTTGATCTATTTACAAAAAAATTACTTTTTTAAAATATCAAACATCAGTAAACTATCAGTAATTTAAGATGTAGAACATATATATGTATAAAATGAGGTATGACGATATAAAATCTAATTAGGCACATCATATGTGAATAAAATTCTTCAAACCATTTTAGCTGTAGTCCTAGTGAAAGACAGACAGACTGAAAAAAAGACATACATGGATAAAGACAAAGTTATTAAACCCACGTTTTTGAGTTCAAGGAACAAAACCGGATTCAAATAATCTTGAGGAAGAAAAACTGAATGGTTTCAATACTTTCTCACTATGATAAATTAATAAACTGGATCTACTTTCACAGCAGATATATATATATATATGTATAAATCTGTATAAATTGATTACTTTCATTATTTCACTATTTAAATTCTTTTTTAGAAATCGACCAGATAATTTTTTCTTTTTCTTTTCTAATTTCCTATCATATTGAACGTGATGCTTCTTTTTAATATAAATTCGATTTATAAGGAAATTAAATTAAATTATATACATATGTATATCTACCTTCGCTGCCTACGAAACATAAATTTATATTATTTAATGCCTATATCAGGTTTTTCCTCTTACATCAAACAAATATTATTTCACAAACAGAACATTAGCTTATAACTTTGATTCACCCCCTTTTCTTATTAAGAAATATATATTTAAAGGGTCCACTTCGTCGACTAGTGATAGAAAATAACAGATCCTTGATAATATTCTGTGAAAAGTAAAGGGAAGAATATATTTGGTTGGATAGGTATAGCATTTTTTTTTATCAAACCTCTTCCAAGTGACTGCACTGGGGTTGAAAAACAATATGAATAGAAAGCGACAGAGAAGGATATTCACAAACTTTATATGATTTCCTGGTGTGGAGGTAAAAGGGAGAAAATGAGGTAAGGATTTTTTAACGCTTAAATTAATAATTATCCAATAAAGACAAAAAATAGTAAAGTATTTATTGATTATAATGGGTTCTTAAAGTTTGACGACTAAAATTATATATTTTATATTTTCCAAATAAAATGTTTTATGTTTTTGCTACTTCTCTGACCACCCTCTCAGATATATGGCATTAATTAATGTAGAGACTCACACTGCTACAAAGAGTAATATAAATTATATATTAGAGCCCATGGAGTCGTAACTCATCGCGAATAGACTTAATTTGATTAGACGCCTAGGCTAGTAGGCTACATTAAATATTCCAAGGATGTAACTATAACAAATATTATAAGCAAATACAATCCAAATCTTTTAAATCGATAATATTTTGATGGAAATCAGCATATCAATTTTTTGAAGGTGTACTAAATTTTTCTCATCATCTGTACCAAATCTTAATTAAGTTGTAATTAGCTTTTGTATATGTTTATACTTTTAGATCAAGAGGTTTGCTTAAAGCGTCTTAGTAACCATCTGGGAAATCTGTATTTAATTATGGTCCACTAATGATGTGAGGTAGGTTTAATTTACAAGAAATATATTTGCACCTACGCGGCTGGAGTGTGGAAAACAATTAATTATAAAATACCCTTAGTAAATTCAGTAGGAGCTCGAAACCGAGCCTTCCAGTCCCTGGTCAACCAGTCATTGTTCATCCAACATTTATCCGTGTGCCTGATGGTGTGACTCTCAATTATTAACTTTCCTGAAATTTCAATTAATCATAATAATGTCTCAATTACATTTCTAAATCCTAATATTCAAGTAGTTTTTTTACCCATGGTTGATTAGTTCAAGTCTGCCTCAAGGATATGTGATTTTTTTTATTTAAACCTGCGATGTAGTAAAAGTAGTGTACAATTACTGAGTCTAAGGTTAGGTTTATTTAATCTATAACACAAGTCGTAATTTTATAAAACTATTTGCCAAAAACATGTTATTTCATTAGTATAATTGATATTGAGATATAATCAGCTATGGGAGGCTATAATTCAATCTTTCCACTGTCAATTTATTACTTTCTCTCAAGTTGCTTAAAACTGGCTGAATTCAGTCTGCTCACTAAAATAAATGATTTTATAAAAGAAAATCCTCCACACTGTCTATAAACTAGAAATATTAATAATATCCATTAGTTTAAATAGAGACTTATAATCAAAATGTTCTGAAAATATTTAAATTTGGTTTATCTATTCGTATAGATAGTAATTTTTTTTTCAACTCCTATATAGTATTAATATTTTTACAAATATATCACAAATGTCCTTAACGAGCTTATCTAAGAGGTACAGACGAAAAGGATAACAAAGAAGAAATTCCTCGCATTATCGAGGAGATAGAATTTGATTTAATAGGACAACCAGATTAGGAAACTCATTCTAATGTAATAGTTGGGAATTAAAATCACAACCTCCATCCCTGACAATTATGACTAAATTATATGCACGTAAAGCATATTAGGCCACTCGGCCATGATTTAGGATAAATCTAATTTAAATTTGTAAGTTGTATATTTTGTTGTATTATAGCACTTGATAAAATACGTCCAAGAGGATGGCTGGAGAAAATTTGTTTTGGCGTATAAACGGATATTAGATTAGTTTTACTTTTGTTAGTTAGAATTGTGTTTGCAATGTATGTTTTAAATATATTTATATGGAATTAATTAACAACCATTAAAATAAATATAATATCACTTTAACAATGGGAATATCTTTAGATCACAAAACATAGTTCACGAAAGCCTGTACTACAAACTGTTTTTTGCGAAATACGGCGCAGTTTGAGAAAGACTGGACTACAAACTATGTTTTACAAACGATTTGATGACAAACTGTGGTGTTCTATATTGTTGTTTTTAGCACCACGTATTACTTACTACCTGTTAGGTCTATAATAATTATAACTAATTACGAGAGTGTGTCAGGAATGAAGAAAGTTTAATCAATATTGAGATCATATTTGCATGAAGGGAGGGTGTGAATAAATTTAGAAAAATTAACCCTTAATAAATCTCAGTGGGATTCCAACACCAATATCCCTATCATAAGCAACACAGTCAGTCTATAAAATATAGTTCAAAAACAACTTAACTATTGAACTATAACTATTTCACTGGATCTTCTCGAACTTCTCTAACAATGATCAGTTCTGTCGGTCTCTACTTGGTGGGTTAAGGTGGGAGAAGAGTCTTTGTTGAGTAATATGGAGTGATGGAGAGGGAGGATGTGTCAGGAGTTAGTTGGTGAAGGGGAAGGTAAAGGGGTTTTGTCAGTTGAGAAGGAAGCACCTTTATTCTATTTCTTTACCTTCTCATAAATACATGCGTGTTTGGTCAGAGAGTCGTATAAGATGAAAAATCCTTTTGTACCAATAAGTAGTCATGTACAGTACTTGCCCAACCATCACCGTTTCTTTCTTGATATATTATACAGAGTGAGCCCAAAACAATTAGACAATTAGTAGCTTTAAAATAAGCATTTTAATTTAAACGTAAGTAAATGTTTCCTAGCTAAATAAAACCAAACTACATACTACATTTTTTTGGTACTTTTTGTAGATAATGTCCCTCAGGTGAGCTCCACTGGACATCAGTCTAACCTCTGCACATTTCCCCTAATTTTCTTCAGCATCGAACGTATAATTATTATTTACGCCCCACCCTATATCACAGCTTTGTTTATTGTTGCTTTCTTTATTGCTCAAATTCTTAGAGCTCTTCCAGGATTTTGGTATTAATTTACAATTAAGAGGTAGAGATGAATAAGTAGGAACATTTGATGAAATGTAACAGAATTTTCGTGAATAGAGAGTGATAAAATATGTAGAAAATACACTCTTAATACTCTTGGCAGAGATTCAAGACCCGATTTCTCTTTCTCCATCCAAACCATTCGAGATGAGTTTGACACCTAGTTCACGTGACCACTGGTATGGGTTTTTATAGCTATTCAGTGGCGTCTTGTTTGTTAGTGATAAGCAAATCATGGTACTCTAAAATTGTTTATTCATTAATTAACATCCATGTGCATGCATTCGAAGATGCCAACCTAGTCTATTCTGATTGGTCGCTGACGGAAATATCTCAGGTTTGATCTTAGCAGAGTTTTCTAAGACTATTTTCCTTAATAGTTTTATCACTTTCTCTTAAAGATTATTACATCTTTATCAATTTTACATTTAAAGTGTAGGTTTCAAATATACCCGTAATCTGAACGTGTGGAAACACGCAAAACATTAAAATATACATTTGTAAAGTTGACTTAATTACCAGTTCAAAGTCCAGAGTTCCAGTTCAACTCGCTGACAGTGGCATCGTTGAGTTGGATTAAAAATATTGTCCTTATGCACATAGCCCCTGGACAAATATTGGATTTATTTCGGCTAATATTTGTAGTAGCTGCACGAAGGAGTTGGGTCAACTTCGCGTCAGTGGCTAGTGTCGCACCTGTGGGTCTTATTGAGGAGCATTGCTCAGCCAGTGTACTATTCAGTACCTGGCAATTATTGAGTAGTTACAAACATTACAACGATTCATCAACATAACATATAGGGTATATATCAATTTTTCAAATCATTGCGTGTAAACTATACTTTTATTTTATTTCAATTGAAAAATGACACCTGTACATGGGAATCAAACCCATGACCTTTAGCTCGGTACGCATATATCATTACCACTGAACTATCCAGGAATCATTCCATGCCAAGTGATATTTTTCACTCATATTTTAAGGCAGAGTCTGTATGGACGTGTGGAAAATCGTCGGATGCAAATGTGTAATAAATTAAGAATCACGAGCTACCAGATGACGCAGCCACCATTGACTCAGTATTTGCTGCCAATTGTACAATTATAACTGTACGAGTCCACATATCTTGAAGGATTAGATAGCAATTCTATTATTTTTGGTAATTACGCTTATAGCTGAGTCTAGTTGGATATAATGTTCTTTAAATTGAAAAATGACACCTAAACACGGGTATATAACCCAGGACCTTTGTATTACTACGCCAAAGCTCTAGCGACTGGGATATCCAGGAGTCATTCCATGCCATTGATCATTCTTGACTCATATTTTAAGGCAGAGTAAATTCCCGTATAGAGGTGGAATTTCTAATTTTAAAGAATATGATATCTAGATGCAGATATAACCATAATTTAAAAACTAATAGCTTTACTATTTAATCAATGATAATATAATTGCTAACATTCTCTTTTATTTAAGTATAATGACGTCATAGTGTAAAAATCATAATTCACTGCTCCACTGCAAGAGGTCTTGTCAGTATAAACTTAAAATTTCATGAGCTAAAACCAGTCTACAATGCACAATAATCTCTAGTAATTTCTCTTTGGATTTCAAGTTAAAACTTCACTTGAAATTTATATCTATTTTTTATGTTGATATTGGTCCTTGGAGATCAAGCTAGATTTAAAACAAATGCATATTATACTAAACAGTACACCACATAACGATTGAGAATAGTTAAACAATATTTTTGATATATTTTCTTTAACACTAAGACTAAATTTCAGCTTTCAACTCATCTGAAAATACTAAAAATAATCTGTACAATGATAAACATACACAATATTTGGAATTTATTAATATATATTTTTTAATGTAAATAAATCATAGCTTTGCTGTTTTGACAATTAGACTAAAAAATTATTTACTTTGATACAGCCTCACAAAACCATATTTATGATTTACATATTTTTAATCCTAAACACAATTTCATATTTATGTAGAGCCCTTTCAAGAAAATCAACAGGAAACTTACATTTTACACGAAGTGACGGAGCTAAGGTGTCGGCCTTTATTTAATACAGAATGATATGAAAGCTCGGCTTTAAATCTGAATGTTCAAACTGTTTTGATTGTCTGACAGTCTGACACTCCCGTGAGATTGATATGAAATGAAGATGCATTAGTAACATTTTATAATAAAGGACCATGTGGTTCCTATAAATACTTTTAAATAGTTTTTATGTTTAGAGCCTATTGATATTAGTTTAACCTAATTCTTAAAGTAAAAAATATATAAATAAAAGAAAAAGTTTATACCTTGAGAGCTAAGCCACTATTTGCTTCGGCGTGTGTTATTATTATTAGCACCGCGTCTTACTACCCGTTCGGGTTATACGCACTTACGCTAATGTGTAATGGTAGGGTGATTGTGAGATGAAATGAAGGACCTACAGTTTAACGTGGAGTCCGAACCACGGTAGAGGCCTGGCATTCCTCACATTTGCAAGATGTCTTGTCAGAGGTGAAGGAAGGGTTTGGTAATCAGATAAATCTTTGCCGGGACCGGGGATTGAACCCCGGCCGCCAGCATAGAAGTCTGACACCATACCCCTGGAGCGCCAGGTCACTTCGGCGTGTAAAATGAGTTGAAGTTCTTCTTGCTGATGGACTTCCGTCCGTTTTGATAACTCAAATAAATTATTTTGCCAATATTTAGCTAAACTTAACATACACCAATATTATTTAAACTCAAATAAATGAAATCAATGCTTTAATAAACTTTGCCAAACTTAACAAAACGAGAATAGTCCATTTATTTTAATCTTACAAACATGACAAAGTCTGAGGGTAGTTAAATGAACTCGATCATTGACTTTTAGTTTTTTAAATGTTATTTAAACTGGCCAAACACGTTAAGACTGGGCAAACAAAAATATATTTGACCAAGTCTTCCTTAACTGTCGAAGCCATAGCATATTTTTACAAAAACATCAACATAAAAAAAACATTAGTCAAACTTGATTCATTCAGGGTGGAGCATAAGGTGAGTACACGTTTAATAACACCATATATTTACTATTTTAACTATTTAATTCTTCCAATTAAAACTAAAATAACAAAAAAAGATTTGAAATCTTCTACCTGCCCTTGAATTATTCACTTTTCTTAAAAAATGTCCTTAAACTGTTGAATACGATTCACAAATCTTGACATGAATTTGCTCAATGTCTCTTGTTGAATTGCTTAATCTTCCACCACAATTATTTCCTTAAGTTTCTATATTGTTAATAGGTGAGTAGCGTAAACATGAATAGTTAACATATATTACAATAAAAAGTCCGTAGCTCTTAAGTCTGGTGATTGTGATGGCCAGGCGATGTCCCCAAATAGGGAAACAAAGTGCCTAGTAAATATTTTGTGAAGCACCTCCTTTGATGTTCGACCTTTCTGATCTCTGAACTGCTACGTAACGGAATGGATATCAACAACATGTGGTTCTAGAAAAATGGGACAGCGGCCCACACAGCCCGAACATAATTGTAGGTATCTCGCAAAAATAAAGTCATGTTTACGTGATTTGCTCAAGAACAATTCAGAAACTTAAATAGTGATTTTTTGTGAAAGTTGAAGCAACTCAACAAGAAATATTGTGCAAAAACATTTGAGGTTTCAAGAAGTGCATAAATCAATGTATTGCATACAATTTTGGCCATCTCATTTATTTTTTTAATTTAATGGTATTAATTTTCTTAAACATTTTGTTTTGTTACCTTAAGTTTAATTTGAAACATTTAAAAATTGAAATAGTAAATATATGGGGTTATTAAATGTGTCAGCACTTTCTACCACAAGATAACATGATATGAATTTTAAATTAGACAACGTCTTAATAGTTCACAATCGTCTAGTTACTACTTTGGGGTTCAAATCAGAATGCAAAAGTGGTTTTTTTTTTAATTCTAATAATTGGTAGTGAACCAAAGATGAAATTAAAATATTGTATTGTTTTATTATTTATCCCAATGATTGATAATTTGTTACTAAATATTGTTTTTGACGTGAATACGTCTTTAAATTTGCTACCATACGGGGGCAATCCAAAAAACCTAATGATAACAAAATCGGGTGATACAGTTTGGCATTGTAGTTTCGAATCTATCCTCTAAATCCAAAATTAAGTTATACCACTGGATAGCTAGAGGATCAAAGAATTCATTAAGATAAGCGAATAAGCGAGAACAGTGACGCATCACGCGCGGTGGAGGGGGAAGCGCAGGATAGTTGGAGACTTTAATGTTGATGTCTCACAAAACCGCTCATTGCCCGACTTAATGCTCAGCGAGTTCAATTTGTCTTATATTGAAACTTCTCCAACAACGTTAGGTAATACCTGTATTGATTTAACAATTACCAGAAATCTCGATGTATCTTGTATGCTATTTGTGTCGTACTTTTCGTATCACAGACCTATAATTAATAAAGTTATTTTGTAACACAATAATTATTTGTTTCCTTGCTTTTATCCTAAATACATAAATAAAAATATTTTATTTAAAAAAATATATAACCCGTTACATAAACGTATTCACGTACAACACACGGCCGTTTCCATGACACAGCCACACCCCATTTTTGTTATTAATCTTTCAACAATCATTTATATTAAATATGTGTATCATACCTCAAATGTGATGTGTTTGAGTACAAGAAGTATTGTACAACATAATATAAAGTTATTTTCAACTCATCCTTGCAGATAATAACATTACTAGCAGTTTGTTTAACATTGAGAAATCACATTTTATATCTATTTTTACATCATATTACTTAATCTACGCAGTAATCTAGTTGAAAATTGTACATTTCCACGTACTTAAAGATATTTCTATTCGTGAAAAATTAAATTGTACTTTCTATGACATATTAAATATTAATCTATAAATTTTAATGTTAATACTCTGCCCCAACCCGTGGATAAATCTGTCAGGAATGACTTAGTGAGTTTGTTTGAGTATCTATAAGTAATATTTGGGTTCAGTTTTAATCATTTACTGAAGTATAGATGAATTCTAACTATAATATACAGAATGTGATGTTGGTTGAACAAGTGTAGTTTTGGAGTTATTTAATAAGCTTCCTCGCGTAAGTCAATGTCCTACAGTATAACAATTTCCCATTGAACTAGATTAAATTATACATATCCAACACCCGCGATAACTCGCATCTTGAGACAATAACGTGACTTGAGGAATAATAGACTCGTGTGTATTTTAGGGGGGCTACTCCCCCGTATTTTGCTTATATTCCACGCCCAGACTATTATCCAAGACTGGCGGTCAGTTATGCAGTTGCTATGCCATAAAACACTCTACGACGGTCCCCTTACTTTAACACCGCCATCCTCCCTCTCCTCGCTAATGGGAAATAAATGAGGGTTTTTACATTCCAAAATAGGAATTATCCCCCTTCTACGTTCACCATAGCTATCAATAGTTGTTTAACGACTCCTCGGTGACGTAATTAGCTAATGCGCTAGCCATGTTGAGCTAAACAGCCAAGGACGGGGATATCGAGGTTCGTTTCCCGGTCGGGTGAACTGGGGATGGGTTGACCTAAATTGTTTCCACTCTCTCTCCCCGCAAAATCGGTTTCACTTCTTCCAAATTTAACCTTCCAGATTTCTAACCCATTAACGTAATTATTACTTAAGCGTATAACCCAATCGGTTGGTAAGACGTGGTGCTAAATAAATAAAAAATAGATAAAGCAAGTAGGTACCACTTTATTTAATAATAATAGGATTATTATATTAGCAACAAACTGCTGATGTAACAGTTGATCAAATCGAATTGGATTACTTCAGTATTGTATATTTTTAGCGAGATAAAAGATTGAAAACTCTGACACAACACTTATTTTTAATTAAGTATCATAATACAATTTTGAGAATCTTACAAAAATAAATATTAAACCTATTTAGTCACTATAATTATAAACAGTTCTTACAATGCTATTCCTTATTGATTATGAATTAGCTGAGCTTTCCTTTATGAAATCTATTTTTTACTATCCGCTATCCTACAGATAGAGAAGTATTGTGACCGTCAAAGAAATTGAACTCTAAGATTTTGATGAATGTCAACGTTTCATGATAAAAAAACTTCCGTCCATCTGTCTGTCTATCTGTATGTCTGTCTGTACCTCGGACTAGTGTATAAATTATTTAACTGATTAGTATTAAACTTGGTATCGATAGTATTCATAGGTTTGCCGCGAAGGTTTTTAAAATAGGATGTGTAATTCTAAAATTAAGGGTAGTTTACTGAATGGCAAAAATAGAAAAAATCGATTTTTCTCGAAATCGGCTCTACAGATTTGGATAAAATTTCGTATCTAGGCATTGATTAAGTAAACTGAATATTTTCATTTTCCTGTGAAAATGACTTTTAGGATATTTTACAGAATAGGAAATTTCTGTATCTCAGCAAATATTTGAGATACTAAATAGTTTATCATTGAAATATAGTAGTACTATTGAAAACAAAAACCTTTTACATGAAATAGATTTTTTTTAAACAATAGTTTTCAAGCTATGCGCAAATATATATATATATATATATATATAAATTTTAATAAAAAGTGTTGACCCTTGGGGACCAAATATTTATAGTTTTTATTGGTCCAAATATAAAATTAAAAAGTTAATTCTTTAAAAATAAAATTATAAAATTGAAAACCGTGATTCAAAAAAAGTTTTGTGTATGTATAGCACTATTTTCTCTCGGGCTCGCTAGTGTATACTATGTTACGAATTTTGAGCTAGTATCTCCATTTTAAACAATAAAGTGAGAAAGTCAGTGCGGAGTTCCATAACATTTATTTTATTTATATTAGGTATTTAACACTAGTACCCGCTTCACAAAAAACTGGGCTACAAGTGATATAGACCAGATGCATATTATTACAATTATTATTCCTAATATTATTATTAATATTATTAAATAGTGCGTCAATCGCATAACTGCAACTATTTAAATCCAATAGAAAATTAGTTAATCCATGTGCTGTTTTTATTAAAAATCCATTTATATCAACACTTACAGCTAAGATATGAGTTCTTGACATCATTAACCATAAAGTAGCATTTGTATTCAAACTCTTGCTATCCTTCTCTTGCAGTTTCAGGAAAAACTAGTTGATGTCGTGACGACAGTGATGTTGTGTTCAGACACGTGTGGGTAGTGGTAGGATAAATGTCGGCGAGTGTATCCCGGAAACGTTAATCATAGTGGGACAGCAGGATGTTCCAGCAACGTTAGTAGTGGTTAAAAATGTAATCCCTGCAACGGGAGTCACGGTGGAACAAAGGAAGACCCAAGGTGAGGAGGTAGGGTGTTAGTCCTTGCAACGTCAGTTGCAGTGGGGTGACTGTCCTGGCAACGTAGGTCGCGGTGGGAGGTAGGGTAGTTAAGAGCAAAATCTAACACGTACCGACCAATTGGTCACACCATATGTTTTCGGATACTAGAACAAACGGATGGTCGCATTTTGCAAAGGTTTTGAAACTAAGAAAAACGTATTATTAATATTGGTGGGGGGAAAAAATATATCGGGAAACCAAATAAGGATATTTTTGGAATTACGTGCGGAGACCCTACTCTATGAGGAACTGTTTGAAAGCCTTCCAAACCACTGTTTGGCACATGTCACTTATCCAAGGAGGGCTTTAGGACGTCGATGGCACCCTCAGGGTCGATTAGGTAATTCCCGAGCTCCTGGAAAAGAGGATTGGTGGCACCGAGAAGTCTGTTGTAGAAGGGTTGCGCCAGATTTTGTAAGTGGCTCTTGATGGTAGGCATCAACATGTCACGATGAAGATTCACATTCCGAACGTACCGAGGTGCATCAACAATGATCCTCAGACAGACGCTCGCCTGCATCCTCCTCATATACGTGTCTGCCAGGTGGCCTCAAACGGGACACGCATGTACGAGGATTGGTCTGTGAAACTCCTTATACAGTGTCAGACCATTCCTTTTAGACAGGCCATTACTCCTTTTAAGCATTGGGCCTAGGATTTCCACCCTTTGCCTCGGTTTGTTATGTCTCTCAGTGCAATGTAGTCACCAGATCAATGTTGTGTCCAGCGTAATTCCTAGATACTTAGCACTGTTCACCCATCTAATCTGCTCTGCGAACATCCGGAGTAGAGCTGGCCTGTATAAATTTCTTATCTATGTAAAGAACACTGCTGTGCTCTTCTTCACATTAATACTTGTTCTCGGGTGGTCAGCCACAACTTCAACTGCATTAGATGTGTCTTGAGTCGCCTCTCCACCAGCTGCCCTCGCCACGACTCCACTACTAGAGCCATGTCATACGCATACAGTGCTAATTTGGTGTCTGGGGATTTTGGAATGTGGTTCAAATACAGAATGAAGAGCACCGGGCCCATCATGGAACCCTTTGGCACTACAGCCCGGATTCTTCTGACTTGGGAGGTAGCGTTTCCAAATATAGTGGAGAAGGTGCGGTGGGACAAATAATATTGAACAACCATCCTTCCCGGTTAGAGGGCTGTCGGCCCTAAAACGGTCCTCCAATACTTTGTGGCCATCAGCGTCACACTCACCTCCTGTAGTCGGAGAGGCCTCGCTGGGCTCGCCCGCATTGGCATTGCTGCCGATGCTTTGAAGGGAGCTGGGACTGTCCAGCGAGCCGAGGCCCGAGGGTGCACTACAGGATTCCCTGGTGGATCTGCCAACGGCACGCGTGCCTACGGTAGCTGGAGGAGCCCCTTAGGCTTCGCCCTGGACGACTGCGTCCACCTCTCCGGTACTTGGCGATGTCACGCTGGCCGTTATGTTGGCCCTAGAAAGGGCCAATTTTTCCCCAGAAGGTGACTAATGCTGGGTGCGTAAAGTGGCATGCTCGCCTCCGGTATTTTTAAGAACCCCGCTGCCTTCACCCACTAGGCTATATATTGCGCCCACCTCCCTGGTAAATTTGGAGGTAATACCTGCCTTGTTGGCCTGAGGGTGACTCCCGCTTGCCTCGGCCAGTGGCACGTTCGACTCCGGGATTTGGAGCGGCCCCGCTTGCTTCGGCAGAGACCGCATGCTTGTTGGCCCTCGAGAGGGTAGCTGCCACTAAAGCTCCTGCATTCGGGCTTGTGGCGGAACTCTTGCTACCCGGTACGAGCTCTTTCCTGATCGGAGGAGCCTTCAGTCCCCACGAACGGAATCTTTTAACTCCCCCAGTCTGGACGGGCAGAACAATTATGCTGTTAAGGGTGGATCCCCCGCCGCTCGCCACCAACTTCTTCCTGGTCAGGGCCGGTCGATACCCGGGCCTGGGATTCTTCCTCGCCTCATCCACCAGTCTTCTCCCAACTCCGACTCCAAACCTTTTCCTCACCTTCGCCACAGGTTCCATTCAGACCGTAGATACGCAGATGCTAAGGACGCCCCGAAAGCCAGGAACACGCAATGGAGGCATAACGACACCTTGCACACCCTATTGTCCTATGATTCAAAGTCATAGTCATAGTCGAATGTCATGCTCTGATGCCGCCTGAAGGGGAGCACTAGAGCAAGTTCCAACACGTACTGACCAATTGGTCAAACCATGTGTTTCTCAAATAAAGACTGGTTGTAGCGTTTCTCATAGTTCTGAAACAGAGAAACGTATTATTAATAATAGTGAGGGAAAGAAAATTTGGGGAAACGAATAAGGGTTTTTAGAGTTACGTGCGGAGACACTACTCTATGGGGGCTGGGTGAAAGCTTCCCAAAACACTGTTGTTACATCTCGCTTACCCAAACAGGGCTTTGGGACGTTGATGGCACCCACCAGGGTTGATGATGTAATTCTCAAGCCCCTGGATAAGAGGATTGGTGGCATCGGGAAGTCTGGCGTAGAAGGACTGTGCCAGTCCCCGGAAGTGGTCCTTGATGGTAGACATATCCAGGTCACGATGCAAAGTCTCATTCGGGACATACCAAGGTGCGCCCAAAATGATCCTCAGACGCACGCTCTGGAAAGCCTGCATCCTCCTCATATACGTGTCCACCAGCTGGCCCGAAGTGGGACACGCATAGTCGAGGATCGGTCTGAACAACTGATTGTACAGCGTCAGACTATTCCTTGTTGACAGGGCGCTACGCTTGTTAAGCAATGGGCGTAGGATTCCCAGCCTTTGCCTCGCCCTGTTGAGTCTCTAGTTACAGTGTCGTCTCCAGGTCAGTTTGGTGTTCAGCGTAAGTCCCAGGTAATTAACACTGTCCGCCCATCTGATCGGTTTTACAAACAGTCGAAGTGGGGCCAGCCTGTATAACCTTATTTTCCATGTTAAGACCACTGCTGCGCTCTTCTCCACGTAAATACTTGTCATCTAGGTGGTCAGCCACCCTTCCAACTGCATCAGGTGCGTCTGGAGTTGCCTCTCCACTATCTACCCTCGCCACGACTCCGCTAATAGAGCCGTGTCGTGTCGTCCACATACAGTGCAAAATTGGTGTTTGGGGATTTTGGAATTTCGTTCACATACAGACTGAAGAGCACCCGGCTCACCACGGAACCCTGCGGCACTCCAGCCCGGATGCTTCTGACTTGGGAGGTGGCGTTCCCAAAGATAGTGGAGAAGGTGCGGTGTGAGATATAAGCTTGAACAACCTTAATTAGGTAGAATGGCAGGGTCAGGGAGAGGAGTTTGAAAAGGAGACCTTCGTACCAAACACGGTTGAAGGCATTTGGCACGTCGAGAAAGACAGCACCAGTCAGCCTGTTGATGTTGAAGTTCCTCATGACCTGTTCCACGAGCCGGACGAGTTGGTTAGACGTAGCGTGTCCCACGAACATGTCAGGTCAGTCTCGTCAGTAATAGTCTCTCGAATAACTTACCGAGACAGTCGATCAAGCAGATCGGTCAGTAGGACGAGGCTAGGGCCAGAGCCTTACCCGGATTATAAAAGCAGAGGACGTTGGCATGCTTCCAGAGCTCGAGAAAGTGACTCAGGAACAGGACGGTGTTGAATATCTCCACGAGGAAGTTAATCGCCTCCAAGGGCAGCTTTCTGACGACCGCATTACTGATACCGTCAGGTCTGTGGAACTTGTTTAGTCTTAGCGCGGCTATTTCCTGCGACATTTCTCTCACCTCCGTTGGTTCAGGTTCATCCAAGGATCTTTACGAGAACGTACCGATGACCTGTACCACGTGCGCAAAGTGCACCGGGTCTGACGGTTTGTCAGTCGGTACAAATTGCACCTCTAAGTGCTCAGGGAGAGCATCGGCCTTCGACTGGTCGGAGTTGGCCACCCCGTTGCGACCCACAATAGGCGGCCTTGGTGCGAGGACCCGCATCAAATTCCTCGTCATTTGCCACAGGGACCTTTCCTTCACACACAGGTTCTCAATATTGTCCACCCAGACACTGTTCCGGTATTCTCGGACCATCTTCCGAACCTCATGAACTTTGCGTCTCCATTTGGCCTCGTCTACCGGGTCCCTCCAGATTTTCCATGTCCTATGAGCGAGAAACCACCATTTTAAATACATTTGTCACGGGCGGCTCAGAGAACATGAACTGTGGAGCGGTCCAGATAGTTGGCACGGTCTGTGCAAGTGTGGAGGACAGATACAAGAGCTGACTGAACAGTGAGGTACAACACTGATAGTGAATAATATAATCTTTAGTTAATCTGACCCACCTTGGTATTATAGTTAGCTAACGCGCTAGTTTTTTGGAGCTAGAATGTCAAGGACGGGGAAATCAAGGTTCTATTCTGGGTTGGACGAACTGGGGGTGTGGCTTTTCCTAAATATTTTTCCACTCTCCCTCCACGCAATTTCGAATTCACTACCTCTTAATTCAACCTTACCTATCCCTAACGCATTAGTGTAATTAGTACTTAAGCGTATAGTCCGAACGGGAAGTAAGACGTTGTGATAAAATAATAATAACATTAATAATAGTAATATTAATTAATTTTGCTACCCTAGAAACAAATTCTCTATTGTTAATGATATTTCACCGTTAATCCTTAATGAAGGTGTTTTTTATTATTTTGTTTTAGGGATTATTAAGCTTATATTTCTAAGGAATATACTTGCATTCGTGCGTTAAGGGAGTAGAAATCTTTTTGGAATTACCAACCTCAGCATACCCGTTGAAGATTCAAACCTCGATCTCTCATGTCATCGATCGAGCCATCGAGTCCAATGAGAGAGGAGCACATTAGTCCATGCGGACACCGAAGTGGATATAAGGATCAGCTGATCTTCCCCTTATTAAGTGTACTGATATGTTATCTTGAATTTCATTTTTAATTAGTTTATTTTTTAAGTAACTATTGCAAAATATCTAAATCTAATTTTTAAAATAAACTCTTTAGCATCTGACTTCCAAAATAAAACAAGGACCTTTTTGTTATGGCTCTGCTCAACCAGTAACAAATTTGTAAATCTATTAATTACATCAATTGACTCATAGAAAGACGCTTGAAAATTAACAGTCCAAGTGTCATTCAAACGTCCTGGAAAAAATACCCTCCTCCTCCTCCTCCGAGATACTAATATGTATTCAAAATCATTCTAAATTGTTCATATTCTTCATCTAAGGGTTTAAAACTTGAATAAAAGATTACCTAAAAACTATTCTACAACAACATTCTTTCTTGTTTACATTTGAAATAATCCAGGTATTTAATACTTGAATCTAGAATGGATAAACCTGGACTTAAGCAAAGATACCTTATCATTATAACAAAAATCACTAGGAATATATGCATATATTTTATATTATTTTCCTCTCCAAAGGACGCAACAACAAATAATTTAATTTACTGTTAGTTCATGTTAAGAGTAATCACTATTATCTCCATGGATAAAATAGGCCAGGTATTGTATTTGTTAATTGCGTTTACAGCTGCATCTAAATCATATTCTTTAAATTGAAAAATGAAACCTTAACACCGGAATTAAACACGAGACCATTGTTTGAATACGCCAATGCTCCAACCATAGTTCTATCAACGAGTCTTCCTGTCCTCAGAGTCATAATTCACTCATATTTTAAGACATAGTATATTATGGACGTGCAGAAATTGTCAGGAACATATGAATGATCATTTAAGATTACAAACTATCAAATATTGCAGTCATCTTCGACTAGAAGGTTTTATGCTGCGAATGTTAAAATGAAAACTTTCTGAAAGCACATATCATAATGGATTAAATAAATAAACTATTATATTTGTTTAATTACTTTTGCACGCAGCCTTACTCACACTATACAATATATTAAGAGTTGACTAGTTAAAATGATAGAAAATAATAATGATTCTTCGAGAACAAAGTTTAATGTGCGTGTGTGTTTTATGTGTTTTATTCACAAATAAACACGCCCCCTCCCCCTTACGCAACCCCTTCACAATCCAGCTCATATAATGTGCCATATTATGAACCCACAATTTCAGCCGTGATGAATGTTCACTGCTTAACCCTGGTTTTTTCGAATCTTCATCGTTCAATGATGATAAGAAATTTAGTTGTATAAATCATAATGGTTCCCTGTGAAAAAAGTGGTACAACAGAAGAATACAGTCTTAATCCGATTAGTATTTTTTTAAGTTTATTAGGAACAAGCGTATAGACAGGCAAACAAACAGTCTAAAAATGGATTATTTAATATTGTTAGCGTTTGTACTAAAAAGAAATAAGGAAAACTCCAAAAAAAATCAGATGCATATATAAAGTTTTGTTATATTTATAGTTGTAATATCTAAGAAAAATATATGAAGTAAATTGAAATAAAAACTCTATTGTAAGCGCCTCAGTGCAACAAATAAAATTGTTCTGTCTGTTTGCTACAAAAAACCAAAATAATAAACCTAATTCATAAGCATAAAACTACTGAAATCACACCTTAATTGAAGACACAGATGCAAGAACGATAACAGTGGCTGTCTTGCGTGGAATTATTGTTTCAATGAATCGAAAATAAAAGGTTTGGATTAGCTATTAAAGAATGAAAACTAAATTAAATCGAATCTACACTCAATACAATAAGCTAACTGTCCCACCTCGGTGCCGTAGTTAGCTAACGCACTGATTTGGTGTTGAGTTAGACTGCCGAGGATGGGGAGATCAAGGTTTGAATCTCGCTGGGTTAAATTGGGGTGGTTTTTCATAAATAAATTACCACTCTCCCTCTACGCAAATGTGGGTTCACTTTCTCTAAAATCAACCTTTCCAATTCCCAACTTATTAGTGTTTTTAGTATTTAAGCGGAGGGATAGTGGAAAACCATTTAAGAAAAACGACCCTCAGTGCACCTATCCAGGATCAAACCCCATTCTCCTCGTTCTCCCCTTTTTCAACAGTCTAGTCCAACATGAGAGTAGCACGTTAGACCACGTGGCCACCGAAGCGGGCCAGATAGATTCAGTGTATTATTAAAAGATTAGATTACGTTTATAGCCGTATATAAATACATGATTCATTCAATTGAAAAATGAGACCTGGATTCAAGAATTGAGCACAGGACCTTTGCTTAGTAAGTCAATTGAATTATTCAGGAGGCATTGCATTCTCAGGATTATTATTCACTAAAATTTAATTCTTAGTCTTCTTTAATTCTTATATCGTGCGGAAATCATCATCGGTTATATTATTAGCGATCAATGAAGACCTTACCTTCCCACGCCTGCAATGCTGACAACTTGACTTTTTACCATAGCCTTAGTGCAAATCGATGAACTGTCACTGGTATTTGGGTTTTAGGAATGTGTTGACAACACTTTGTCAAATCAGCAAGCAGTCAGCTTCCCTGGCAGAAGTCTCAGTTTTAGCACTTGTGTCATTATAACAAATCCTGCAAGGCTAAATGAGGTTTGCCTTTGTTGTTATTCAACGCTACGTGACATTTTTGTTGATCACCAAATCAGTAAGCTTACAAAGCGTTTACTCAATACCACTTTTTCTGAAAATTGTCTAAAACTGGTCTGACATCGCGTCAGGCAGGTAAAATGAAATTACCATGACGCGTTGTGATATTTTCATAAGGCCTGAACTGGTTATGTTCATTTTATTGAACAGCCATAACACGAATTTCACTGTATGGCTATTTTTAAAATCCCAGAACGCGTTGTGTCACTATAAAGGAAGCCAGGACTAGAAATTTCTTATTGTGGCTGTTTATCTAGCACAATAACGCGTTAAGGTAACATTTTTTATTTTTTTTTGCTCAATGAGCGTTTTCAGTTTTTTAACTTGAAATGTGTATATATACATGTGAGTGAAAATATACTACATGTACTGTACCTTTTCAAAGTTGTTTGTGTCCTTCAACTTGGTTTTCAAACACCCTTGCATCCGTTTTCATTGTTACGTGAACTTACCTGTCACCTCTCTTAGATTTCGGTATTTCTGTCAGACAAGCAAAAGAGATGTAGTGTCAAGTACTTTGTTTTCTATTACGTTTATCCTCCCTTAAGTTAACTTCTTTAAGAGTCATCTGAGAAGTGACGGGAAAGGGAGGTAAGTAGAGTTAATTAAATTTCATTAACTTTAGTACTTGAAAGAGGCTTTTCATCTCATGATATGTCCCAAGTATAGTAATGCCATATTTTCTCCCCCCTTTGCTGTTGACAAACACGATGTTAAATCCCTATTTTTATTTTTTCTCAACCCCTTGGTTTCATTTTTTCTCAACCATTTTTCTTATTTTATCTTATACTTTCTTGGTACATCTTAGTCCATATATATAAAATTTACACTATATTTGTATCCTTGTAGTTTTCCTGCTCTTTATTTTTTTCATACGGTTCCATTTTTTCAAATTACTAAATTCATTTAAGTGGTTTTATCTAAAACTTTATATCCATATTCCCTTGTTCTTTAATACACATTTTAAGTTTAGTAATTCATTTGTATACGAAGTATAGATGTCAATAAAACAATAAATATCTTAATGACACCTGTATACACATGGTCTAAGTGTAAGGCTAATTTATTTGGATTTCTGGGCACAACGATGTTGGAGATTAACACCCATTCGTGTGTATTGAGGGTAATTTTCCTATATCTTTCCCATTCTCCATTGAAGATAATTATTCCGCTAATTATTTAATGAATTTCTCCTTCCTTAAACCTTCCACATTGGATTAATTATTAGTATATATGTGTATGGCTAAAAAGGTCGTAAGAGGTGATGAAAAAACATCACCATAATATTTATTTATGAAAGAATTTAACTTATATTAGAGTATTATTTTTCTTTAAATATTTAAACTACTTATCTATTCAATTAATTATAGTTTATTAAAAGTATCTGAGTGATGCCTGGAACCGCTTTAACATTTGATACAAATGAATGTAGCTAGAATACTAGCTGTATATTCTATTTTGGAATGGCACCAGTTTTTTGGCTCGACATATATATACAGGAATAGAACACGGGTGATCTTGCATCTATGATGACGTCAGAATATTTTCTACAACTCAAACTTGATATGTCGATATAGGAATAGGGTCAGGAGGATATCTTAACTCTGATAACTTAGGTATATATTTCTGTACTTATAGCTGCGACAGATTGGCAGCTTGACATCTTGATACAGGAATAGAATAAGGGTTCTGACTCATACGTGGTGCCAGAATGGAGCCTCGAAATGTCGATACAAAACTAGGCCAAGATTGATGACTCATACTTGGATACAGGAATAGAGCAAGAATGATGATTCGTACCGGTTACCAGAATGGTGGCTCAACGGGTTAATAGAGGAATAGGTCAAGAGTGGTGACTCATACTTGAATACAGGAATAGGCCAAGGTTTATTACTCATAACTAGTGCCAAATTGGCGGTTATACATATCGATACAGGAATACGTCACGAGTGATGATGCTCACTCCTGAATGTTGACAAGTTTAAACAAGATTGGAAAATTCAATGATTCACAGGGTTCTTTCTCCCTTCACCATGACTCCCAGACGTTTACAGATATAAATAACTGGGACTGTTTGAAACCTCTTCACTGTAAAACCCGCAAGCCAGGATGATTGATATATCACATCTAGACGAGTAAATGCACTTTTCAAACAGGTTGAATCAAAGTGTATACATTTAATTCATTTAAAAATTACAATAAGGTACCCCAGAATTGTGTATGTTGCTAATGAGAAGTTTAATTCCAAATGGGTATTCGGGAATTATAGTTATAGATAACTTGAGGGTATCTAAACAAATATTATTTTTTCATATTACATTCTGGTGATGTTACGCCTGATCAAGTGCATCTGATAATTAAGGATAGGTTAGTGAAAAACCTTTGTATCCAGCTCTAGTGAAACATGAATTACTTTTAATCGTAGTTTACCATTGGCTGAATATTATTAAATTTAAGCAAGGGTTTCTATAAGTAACTAAATTACATATATTTAGTTTTTTATTTGTAACAAACTATAAAATTATTTGAGGGTAATTTACTAACGACTTAACCACTTTTAATATAGTTTGAACAGGTGTTTCTTTAGATTAACAATCTATTGTATTTATAGAGGGTAGTTTCATTTGAAATATACCACATTGTGATTAGTTTCTCAGCCCATGCACTTAAGAAAGATTTTGCACGGTCCAGCCTAAATTCCTACTCGAGGATGCAATAAACAAACCACCTAAAAATAAGTTTTGTGCTTAAAAACCCTCTTGTACTGTTGGAAAATATCTAAACACTCGTTCTCACTGCTAAAAAATTATTCCAAATTCTATATATGGATAATAGACCTTCAGTGGTCATCAAGATGTAAATAGGGGTCTGTATCGTTAGAAAGGTATAAACACTCATTCTCACTGCAACAAAAGAATACCAATCTGTATATATGAAGAATAGATTTGCAACAGTAACCAAGCTGTAAACAGTATATATAGCTTGAACGCTCGCCATAGAATACCAACTGATTTCGATCTTGATGAAGATCTACACTGTAATCACACTTACAACCGACAGTGAAGTGTTAGCTAGTACCGCAATCACATGACGTGTAAATAATGGCTCTAGACAAGCTAGTTCTGATAAAAACAAGCTTTGTAAAATTGCCCAATATTCCATTAACACGATAGAGATTATTCTATATCGCCTTCAAAAAGATAGATTATCTCTCTGGGGGTAGTTATAACAATCTACGCTTATATTGACTCTGCGCTATCTAGTGGGGGAAGTAAAAACTTAATTTTTCTGAAAGTAAAAAATAAATAAAAAATGTATGCGTGTGGAGGGAAAATTAGGAAAAATACTCTTAGTTTAAATATGAAGGTTTCGAACCCCGACCTCCCTGCCATTGACTAAATAATGTGATTAGTTGTAAAACTGAAATGATTTAAGGGTATTTCACTAAATACTGATGTTTTGAACAACCAAATAATAATGGTTTTTAATTAAAGATAATTTACAAAATTCTATATATGAGAAAGTTTTTGTTATCAGTGATTAATCACGCCCTAAAAGAACGCTAAGTGCACTCTTAATATATCGACGGTCTTTTATTCAATAAATACTGGTATTTTTAGAAAACGATTTGTGGGAAAACATGTCCAAAAAAAGAGATGGCTTATATCATCATATACTAATCACGCCTCTAAAGCTTTCTACATGTTCGCTTAATATAAGGTGGCGGTTTTTTATTCAAGCAATTCTTAATATCAATCTGAACTTTTGAGTTGTATTTTTATAGAACGAGTTTTGTGGAGACCCGAAGGAAGCCGCAGCTCTAGTGGCTCAATTAACTGACTGCAAATGGTTATTAAATGCCACACGGTGTGTAACCAGATATGTATGATAAAAAAAAATAGATTTTTAGATAATAAATAATATATCATTATGCAAAATTGTCTTGAAATTTGAATAATATATTAAATCGGTTTATTTCATATGTTAAATTATGAATTATATATTCTTTTGTTTCATGAGTTAAATTGAGAATTATTAGTTTTTATTTTGGCTTATAGCCCGAACGGGTAGTAGGACCTGGTGTTAAATAAATAAATATGTGTTTTAAAATTTTTAACGGTGAATATTACATTTGTTTCAGGTGATTGTACTGTTTTAATATTATGGTCTGACATCTTGGATCAGCTGGTAGTATGCGATGTAATAATCTAGGTGTTTTGGGTTGGAGTCCAGAAAAGATTAGGGCTGTTATTGTAAAAATTTGCTTCTAAATTTGTGGATAGTAACTACAGGTATGATTGTTAATGAAAGGCATTTGTTCTAAAAGGCTCTAAAACAATGCTACTTTTGTTTCAGACACATGGGACAGCTGTAGGATGGCTCCTCAGAATAAGATGCTTGATAAAACATTTAGATAAAAATATTAGGACTTAAATAATTTAAGAAATAATTATAAGTTGAAATAGTATATTTTTACCAAAGCGCTTGTAAACCTCTAGAACAGAATAATATTATGTAAAAACATTTTTAAAATCCAACCGTTAAAAATGTAATTGGATTCTTATATGAAATGATATTTCCAAAGCATTTTATAAAATTAACGGGTGTTGTCTTAAATAAATAAATAAAATTTCAGTTAGACTAACCAAAGGATCCATTTGGTTATATGCTAGTAAAGTGCCCAGTAGGTCCACCCCTAGAAAAATTTATAAATAGAATTATCATTTTATATTCAGCCGGTATTTTTCTAGATAACATGATAGCTTGTTTGATATACACAGAACAAGGAACTAATTTTTAAATCTTTTACCATTTATGTTGGTTGAAAGAATATGGTTTCATGATTATTTTATTTCACTCCATTTGTGAATATTTTTACTATTTATATTTAATAATTTAATCAATTATGTGTATAAAATCATTTTTAATAACATATATTAATTGCGAAGTCAATTTAAAATGGAAAACTTTTAAATAATGGCGCATCATTTTAGAGAAAACAAAAAGAGTAGTTTTGCTCTAAAACATGCGCAAAGCTGAATAAAATAAAATAATGTATTTAGGTTTCCTATGGCTGGAAACTTTTCTTTTAATGTTTATATTAAAGATAGTTCGACTTGTGTTTGATTTCAAAGTCTTGTATTTTATTTCAAACTAGCAATCCCGCACGGCGTTGCCTGTGACTCACTGTGGTATAAGAATCATATAAATTCTCCCCACCCCCTTATGATGCCCGATTTGCCATGGGCATTTAATAAATTCCTTTTTGTGCTGCCATCTACAGATTCTGTGGTATAAAAATTATATAAGCCCCCCCACGGTGCCCGATTTGTCATGTGGATTAAACAAATATATTTTTCAGATTTTCTTTTCAGGGTAATTATATTTTTCCAGATATTATTTTCAGGGTATTCACCAGAAAATAAAACACGTGGTGCCTTCTGAAGTTAATATAGAATATATACTTTTGATAATAAAAAAATGACTTCCAAGCGTGAGGAAAATGGAGTCTCTAAATTAAAAAGTTACAAATGGCAGTATATGGAAAATAATAAATTATCGTGGTATGTTTAGCATACCGGGTTGGTGGTGGGAACAATCTTTTAAATAAAATAATATATTTATTTTTAAAACCAAGCATTTATTATATAACAGCATTGCCCATGATCCGCTGTGGTATAAGAATTATGTAAGCCCCTCCCCCCGATGCCCGATTTGGTATTATATTGTTACTTTCAATGTTTAGCATTCCGGGTTGGTGGTGGTACAAATAATAGTAAAAAACTATAAAAGACCCGATATTATATTTTAAAAACTTTTCATTATAGAGCTTCCGGATAAACTATATTAAGTTTCCTCCCATTTGGATCTATGATGTATAAATTATCTGCATTTCCAACTCTTGAACAACCCACGTAAGGTTGACCATGGGAGAAGCACGATTTCCGAAGATCTAGTCCTACAAATTTAAGTGATTGTACTTGTGCCTTGTTCATGCTCATATCGAAACTCAAACGGACGGTTAACTGCAGACGCCTAAATTGAAGCGCTATATCCTTAGATCTGATTGGGATCCGAGGAATGAATACTACCTTGCCCGCGGCATGTCAAGTCATGATGGTGGCTTCAATAATATTCGGCATCAGTTTATTGATTGAGAGTCGTGTTCCACAGCAGAGGGAAAGAAGATTTGGATTCCTGTGAAGAATAATTGGTGACCCAATCTTCAGCTCTAAGATGTAAGAGGGAACTCCAGGTGGCTCCAAGTGGTTGAAAAACTCTGTAATGTAGTTATTATTATTATTATTAGCACCGCGTCTTACTACCCGTTCGGGTTATACGCACTTACGCTAATGTGTAATGGTAGGGTGATTGTGAGATGAAATGAAGAACCTACTGTTTAACGTGGAATCCGAACAACGGTGGAGGCCTGGCATTCCTCACATTCACAAGATGTCTTGTCAGAGGTGAAGGAAGGGTTTGGTAATCAGGTCATGTAGTTGACAGCATCATCTGTATTATATGTCGTGTCGATAGAGTTGTTAATTTGTATAACACTGGGTAGTTATTTTAAATTTACTTATTAATGACTGTGAAAGCTTCATTTCTTGGGGGGAAAATCGCTCTATGGCACAACCATGCGTGATCAATGAAATGCTGTGCCACATTTGGAAACACCACCTCTTTCAGCTGTTGCAGCTTTGTAACAATTTTTCCTATGCTGTGAATCATCCCATATCCAAATTGAACATCCGAAGTCACAAGACCATTTACTAATTGAAGTACAGTATTGGCAAGCTGCTGGGCAGAGGGATAACCGTTCAGGTGAACTCTCATATTTGCTGAGAGTCCAATTAATTCAATGCCATTCCAAATGTATGAATATTTGATATAGGTCTGCATTTCATCCGCTCTGGTTCTGCGGCTAATAACCTGAAGTGTCTGTTTAAAGTCGCCAGACAACACTATAGTGACGCATCCCATTCTATCGCTGTTACGTCTGAGGTCTTTCAAGGTGACATCCAGTGCCTCGTACTCGGATTTGCGAGACATGTTACTCTCGTCTTAGATAATAAGCCTGCAGTCCTGTAGAGCCTTGGCCTTTATTGAGTTTCTTGAAATGTTGCATGAAGGAGTCTCCGCTCTTGTCAGATTTAAGAGTTACTTGGAGGATGAGTGAGCTGTCCTCCTTCCTGTCATGAGTGTTGAAGCAATGCCAGAAGAAGTAACAGCAAGGGTAATCTCATTTCTCTGTCACAATTTAGCCAAAAGAAGATTAATAAAAAAAGTATTCCGGTAAATCTAACTATTCTCAATGTGGATTAGAACTCTGTTGAAGATATCCTCATTGTAATCGAGACCCATATTCTGCTTTTTGCATCGTGCTTGATGCAGAGTATGTGTTTAGACCCACTCTCCCTATTGTTCATCCATAACTGCTCCGGACTCGACATGTAGCATATCTGCAGCATAAGAGCAAACAGGCTCCGCATAATTTTTAGAGATCGAGACGCAGGTGTTTCTTCCAACGCTTTGTTCCAATGATCATCGTTTTACAGAAGTCCTAAAATCTGATAAGCCTCTTTATAATATTTTCAGACCCTTCCATCAATTATTCTTAAATAGTTGAGTGATGTTGGACCTCTTAATTCATGCAGTAGCAGTCGCAGTTTTAAATCTTTCAGAGCTGTTTTGGTTGACGGTGTATACCCGGCCGAGGTCATCGTTGGACCTAATCCTTGCTTGTTTTGGTAAAATTTGACCTTGTCTACATCGGTTCCAAGTCTTGTCTCTGCTGTTCTATGTCTAATACTTTGGGACTTGGTTGAACAGTAGTGTGCGTGAAAATTCATATTAGATGCAAAGTCTGAATAAATACGTGAGTGTCGTTTCTTGAGGTGCTTGAGCCTGTTCAGCTGCAATTTCTGTTGTGGAGTAGACTCTCTGGCCGTTCTCTAGGTGGAAGCTTAGATGAATAACTGTGGGGTGCCGCTCGTAAATAGGAAACTCTGGTATTCTCCACACCACTTCGTTGATATTTATGTATCTTCACATTTAATACTGATGAATTTCATTAAGTTCATTGCTTATCCTTGTGATATCAAACATGGCCATGTAGGATCCATTACTCATATATTTGCAAACATACTTGATTGACTTAATAGAATTGTAGTATGTTATGTTGATATGCGCATTGAATACTTTTGATAACAGGGGACAGTACAGTATAATCCACGTATTGTCCACAACCAATTTCGATCATTGAACATTGATGTTTAAGTTAAATCCTCCGTCTTGTGGGCTTCTACGGCGATACAATGGATATCCGTCCTGCCCCGTCTGAGTGTCTTTCAGAGAACATCTAGAGTATCGCTCCGTGCATATTCCACCCCTCACGCATGGAGAGCGGAGATTTCTGCATCCGCAGGAACCGTGCACTGTCTTATTCGTTACCGTACTAAAAACTTTTGGGCTTTATTCTTAATAAGGGAACTCTGCACTTATGAAGTCATCAACTTTGTGCACGTGTTATATGTTTCTGAGCCAGTCCTGGAATGTGCGCATGAGGTATTCCGCACTTCTTCTACTCTATCTCATATATATGACACCGAATTTCACCAAAAATTTTCGCCTTTGTGATAATACCCAAGTTTGCCTTGTGATTCCAATGAAAGACTCTTGCTGACAAATCAAAGGGATTCTGGGATTTTTGTCCGTGGAAAAATTCTTACTGTATCTCTGTCCAATTGAGATTTCACGTGTAAGTGATTAAGAGCTCCAGTCTACCGTGGTTTTGCTCAAAGGTCATGGCATCCTGAGTATGCTCGTGCATGTACCAGGGACCACCGGTAAACTTAGAAGGCAATATGATCAACTGACACATGTCGGCAACATTCCCATCGTTCATATCCCTCAAATGTGCGTACTGTTCCACACTCGGTGTCCTCTGGTTGAGTCAAATGTACCTCAATCTTGGCATATTTGTCTACGATAAACTGTTGTGACAGGTCTCTGCTTCGCAGTAAAATGTTGACATCTGATGAGCACCTCATCATTCTTTAGGCATAGGATTCCTTAGCAGAAATCTTCTTGTTTTGCAGCATTCCTGTAGTTGGGTTTCTTTGTCGCAGTTGAAAATGATATCCATCTTCCCCCTGGCAAAAAAATCAATGGATATTTCAGTGCAACATATTAGCAGTGCGTATTGGGAATTCATTTGATGGTGCTACTTCTTTATTCTAAAACCATGTCCCTTGCTCCATGTTGCTCTCTGGCTTTTACTACAGCCATTTCCGAGGTCGTTGGTGCATTTATTCGCCTTTAGCGTTGACCTTTTGTTGTTTTGTATGCTGAGATTACCAGATTGAATTTAGGTCTGATATTTTCTGTGGTCGATTTGAAGCTATAGACGTAGCGGTTTTAATGATTAAGTATATCATGCTACTGAATTACTATGGCCTGTCTCGTGTGTGTGGCACACTCCTACAATTCTGCTCCGCTTTTTTTGTACAGTCACCTACAATATATATTTGCAGAAATTTAGAATCTTCATTAAGTAGAGGTTGTAGACTCCCGATAAGATGACATACTTGGCCGTGAACCTTGAACGTCATCATGAATCTTAGCATTCTAATTTCTTTGGTGGTGCCGAAAGAAGTCATCTGGAAACATGAGCTGTAACGTCTGATATCTTGAAGGAAATGTTTAGCCTCCATGGAATCGTCAATCATAAATTATCGTAGGGGCTTGGGAGGATCAATTAACGTCATCAGTTGAACCTTTCCTCCGCTGTAGCATATACTTGGGGTTTCACCTTTTCACTTATCTGCTCAACAGTTTTGGCATGTTACAGACATTGATTCTATGAGACACGGAGTATTGGAGGCATAATCCGCTGATGGGGTCATAACCAAAATCTGCACACTCTAAATTTCTCAAAACGCTAATTCTTGCAGTAGTTGTTGGAGTTCTAGTCTTCTGTAGTCTTGATTATTTTTCTGCGCTTGTTTCAGATTCTCTTCTTCTTTCATGGATTTCTCTGTCTTCTGTTAGTCTAGATTCTCTTTCTGGAGTGGATTCCACTTCTCTTCTGCTTTGCTCTTTCTCTGCTTTGTCGTCTTGATTCTTTTCCTGGGGTTAGTTCCGATTCTATTCTTATTTCTCTCTTTCTCTGATCTGTTGTTGTCTTGATTCTCTTTTATGGGTGGATTCCAATTCTCTTCTTCTTTACTGCTTTTCTCTGCTCTGTTGTAATCTTGATTCTCTTTCTGGAGTGCTTTCCGATTCACTTCTTCTTTGCTATTTTTCTATGCTTTGTTGTTGTCTTTATTATCTTCCTGGAGTGGATTACGTTTCTCTTCTTCTTTGTTGTCTTTTTCTATTTTCTCCTTGTCGATTTCGTAAACTTTTTTTTCCAAGGAGGCTGGGGCATATTTTTATCACATTCGAAATCAAAATGTAATGCTTTTATTCTATTTATAAAACGTAACACATGGGTGTTGAATAATCAGCCAGAAAATCTTAAACAAAAAATATATATTACAAAAATAAATACAATATAATATAAAAATGTATGCATCTAACTAAAAGATAAGAATAAGCAGATGAAAAGAGTAAAAATTACTGTCAATATAATATAAAATTATTATCTAACTATAAGAGAAGAATAAGTGAATTAAATGAATATCAGGAACCTAAATTGCAAAAAAGAAATACAATACACATAATATAAAAATGTACACATCTATATTACTTAAAAGATAAGAATAATTGAATTATATGAATGTCGGGTAATTATTTAATCTTACACTTACAAGCAAATCATTGACAATATAATATAAAAATATTTGCATCAAACTAAATTATATGAATGAATTCTATGAAGGGAATGAATTGAACATTACCCTCACACTCAAATCATTCGAAGTGTTGATTTGCAGTCTCGTTACAACTGTGCTGCCATCTACAGACATTATGTATTGCCATGTGCTGCCATATACAGATTTAAAGTAAAACGTTATCTCTAGAACAGGCTGTCATTCTCTTTTTTCTCTATGTAGATTTAGTACACCATCTTTTTTCAAAGGAGGATGTGGTATATTTTTATCACAGATATCTCTGAAACATTGTTCTAAGCCTAATTAAAAAGTTAATAAAAATTTAAAATCCGGTTTCGAGGTGCATTTGGACCCCCTTACATCCACTTATGTTAAATATTACAGATCTCTGCGTGCCATTTATTTTGCTAAACATTGTACACAAACAGACACACACACAGACAAACACTTCCATTTATTATTGTAGATGGATGCTGGAGGTACCAACACCATCCATTCGCCTCAAAGCCGCGCGAGAGACATGTCTTTCTAACAACATCCACTGCACCCATCCAGCCGGTGGGAGTTTTTCCACCTCAAATTAGTGAAGGCATCGTCCCACAAGTCGGAGATGCAGGGGCGAGGCAGGCGGGAACCACACAAGCCCCTCAACCCGTGTATATCGTGGTGGGGACATCTTCCCTCCCCTGCCAGGAATAAGTGGACGGTAAATCAGGTTGGTACTGGAGTGTTTCTTCAAGGTATTTTTCTTTGTATCTTCGAGAAGAAAATAGAACAATTGTGACAATCATTTTACACTGGTGGAGACGGTACCGAATAACTTGGTACCTTGGCAGATGATTGTGACGCAATAAATTAGCTTTAAGAGCAAATTAATACTTTGCTTGAACAGCTATAGAGCCATGAGTAGAGTGATGATCATGTCAGCTTACTGTTAAACAGCCCGAACTCTATATTATAGCCCGTATACGTCTCGCTTAGGTGGGCAGATCAGTTAGACGCTCAAGCCTTGCTGAATATAAGTCGCATGTTGGAGAGTAATTGTTTGTTCTTGAGTACGGTATCCCTGTGAACTAAAATAATACATTTTAAGAAGACTCTTGGGAATGACAGGCGTTATTGTGACAGGATCAAGACTGCAAGCACCTATAGAAGAAATATAAATGAATCATTACGTTTCAAAATGGCAACAAACTTTGTCTTGACCACACATTTATTGCCACCAAAACTGTATGTGATTTCAAAGATGACAGGGTATATTTTATATAAACTATTGGGCACACATTAAAATCTAATGGGGATGGGGAGGAGCCATGGCTACTGGGTAAAATATCACTTTAAGTTTTACAGTCGACGAGAAATGATACTCCCCACCCTCACGTTCCTACACGCCGTGGGAGTAGTGCCCGACGCCCGAGACTGCACGCTCCCCCACACCTATACATTAAAAAAAACCTGAGGGCTGAGGCCCAAACATTAGCTATTTAATTATGGTCCTTGCCCCATGGGGTGGGCAATGTCCCACAATTTTTTTTTCTGCCCTCCACTTCCTGGACTAAATAGAATTGCCAATACGTCATGGTAGGAATTCCTGATGCCCGAGACTTTAAACTACCCCACCCAAAATCCTAGGGTACACATTAAAATCTAATGGGGCAAAAATCAAATAGACAGGAACGAGGTAGCGGGGAATAAATTACGGATGTGATGTTTGGACATGAATACCTGTAGATTTTCTCACGGGTGCGGAAAGGGGGTCAAATTTTGAGGGTGAGAATTACATCTCTTTTATGAGCGATGTAGAGCAATTATAACAGTAGCTCTAGCAAACAGGATGTTTTGAGTGATTTGTCTCGTCATAGGAACTGGGGTTTTCAACGGTCAATCATATATATACACCTAAAACCTATAATCATATAAAATAGAGACGCAATATTCAAAAATTCAAACAATAATATTTATGATGTTGTGACTTTTGAATCTTTAAAAAGGTGGGGGAGTCGCTGAGCTGAATCAATTTCAAACATATCTCTCTCCAATTAGTATATAATCACGATATTCCGGGAATTTTGAGGAAGACAAGTTATTTCTGAGAGATCTAGTCCTCCCAAACATTCATTTCAGGATACTAGAATTGTATTTTCACGACTATAAGAAAAATCATTTTGTTCTCAGCACGTTCTTGACAGCAGAATTTAATTGTTCATACTTTTTCCTTAAGTGTATTATACCGTTTGATAAAAAAAAAACGTAGTTTTCATTCACGTAATAAAAGTGCTCCGCTGTGGTCTGCAGCGGAGGTTCCTCCGTGACCTGTAAAGACGGTGAATGGTGGCTTGTTAACAAGACGTTTTACGTTAACCACAATCGTCCAGTTTTTGCTGTGGTGGGGTAATATATATTTATATATATGCGATGTCAGGAGGGTTTTCGATGCTTGTGGGCAATTTTTAAGTTTTATAAAATCAGAACATTCACACCAGTGCCTACATCTGCTTGGTAAGAAAGTCTAAAATATTTTAAAACCATATACTAATACACCCACCTGGTATTATAGACAATGCATCAAGTATCTATCCTCCACAAAACATAACTAGATGATTTAGATGTCTAAGGTTCTTCCCCACCTTTAATAGTATTACCAAGCCCAAATTGTCTTAAAATACATTAAATATTACAGGATTCTCGTGGGATAATGTTACTAATATAAAGTTTTAGAACTTATGCTTCAACTTATTACATCTAAAAGTTATAACACAAAATAAAATTTAAAATAAACTGTATATTCTACTGCAAACATTGGTAATGTGTAATAATACAAAGTAATAGTTAATATATTAATAATATAATTCATTAAATAAGTAATTTGACCCATCAATCACTAAGAAAAATGTGTATAGCCTGACCAAGTAATGAGATGCAGTGAAAAATTTAGAAACAAGGACCATTTATTTTTAATTTCAGACAGCCTTGTTGTTATAATTATTAACTATAAAAATTTGTCTTATAAGTTTAGACTTAGTTAAGACACCAAAGTGAGCTTCTTATTCAAAGCAGCGCACAATATAAGTCAAATTCAATCAAATTTGGCCAAGGTATCTAAAGGAATCTTGGCTAAGTTCAGGATTGGTAATGTTTAATAGGAATCAATGGAATATGACCAAGTTACATGAAGACAGCTTCTATTAGCTCAATTTTTGTAGGGTTTACACCAATCACTCAAGTTTGGTTAAGCTATCTGAAAGACACTGTTAATGGATAAAGATTGTTTATTAATAATATTTGAATGTACAGCTTTGATTAGATATTTATAGTACTGATTATAGTACTGATATTCTAATTAATTTAATATCTCTATAATTATCTCCATTACTAACAATTTTTTGTTTACAGGATCCTTATTCTAAATTAAAACTAACACTAAAATCATTATATACTTAATCAAAACTGTATCTACACTTCGGAATGTACACGTTTTCCTTCTGTATATTTAGTGCGCTCTGGTTGGCGATATTGTTCGTCCACCGCACTGGATGGCTACATAATAACAGATTATCAGGCCAATTGATGATCTGGGCCCCTGATGGTGCTAGCCTTGGAATACACTTTTTACTAAGTGTTCTGAAGTCATGTGGCTCCTTGGTCCAGTGTAGCCATCCCTTCCAGGTGTCCCTTATAATGTTATAGTATTTCCTGCTGTGATGTCAGGTCCAAGTTTCAGCTGTCAGTAGTATTCCTGCCTCTGGAATTCCAGGTTCCTACCCTCATACTTCGTCATAAATCTCCAGAACACCTAGAGGATACACCATTTGTTCGTAGCGTCCCATAATGTATTGGGGAGTGGCCCTTTCCCGTTGTGTCATTACTAGTCTTCCTACTGTTTTTAAGTCTCTGTCTTGTCTGTGGTCTTGATCATCGTCATTTTCGTCAGTGTCGTTGTTCTTTACCTCTCTATTGTCTCTGTTTCTCTCTCTCTCTGTACTGTGTAATTCTCTATTTTTCCAGTCGGTTCATGTAGTCGTCTCGTTCCATTGAGACATTTCCACAGAAGGCTGTCGAGTATGAGGTCGTAGCGTGGTTTGTTGCTGGTACCAAAGGTATTGTGTGGTTGCACACTCCCAAACAGCATGCTCGGCTGTTGCCTCCTCTCTGCATTAGCGGTCTCTCCTCTCAGTCAGTCAGGAAGAAGCACTTTGTATGGCCTATGTCCCGTTATTTAATGTACAAATTCCTGGGTAGGTTTTGAGTTTAAGACGCTCATGAATGTCGGGGGGCAAGTCTTAAGTCCACCTACCATTAGTACTTACCACCCAGTTACCTCGTCACTCATCTTTTAGGTATATTTTTATGCCCACTGGTGTCGTCACTCAAATTCTTGTAAGAGTATACACCCAGTGGGATTCTCCTTTCCTAAGCCAATACACCGTGCCTCTACGTATAGCCTCAAGATCCAGCATACAGACACCCAGCATGAAATTCCTGGGGTTTGTTGATGTTGTCGAATATGCAGTGGAGAGCCTAAGAAGCATACCCTTCTGAAGCCTCTTTAGCAACTTAACTCCTTCAACCCTCATGAGCCGGTGAGCCCACACACTGGCCCCGTAGGCCACCATGGAGATATGTATATTGTATAGCCTTATGGTACCATTTGATAGTGTGCGTGGGGAGATGAAACCATCTATGTTATGCTTATTATCTTGTTCATGAAGCGTTTGGCTTGCCACATACTTGCTCCACGTGGGCTTGCAAGTTTTACTTTTCTTCTAACGTCACGACATTTTAGTAAGGTTTGATAAAATCAGTCAAATTTTTGCTAAGATCTCTAAGATCCTAGATTTTAGCAGGTTTGTTAAGTGCTTTATATAAATTTTAATGCCAAAGTAGAGCAACATTTATTTTTATCCAGCTCTGTTACTGTTATGCTTAGACACAGTTACAAAATAGGCATATACAAATAAAATAATAGAAAATTATTTGTATTAAGAACTGAGTCATAAATACTTTTTCGAAACTGTTGGTTAGAATAAAAACGCTTGTTTTAAAACCCATCACCATTATCCAGCATACAGACACCCAGCATGAAATTCCTGGGGTTTGTTGATGTTGTCGAATATGCAGTGGAGAGCCTAAGAAGCATACCCTTCTGAAGCCTCTTTAGCAACTTAACTCCTTCAACCCTCATGAGCCGGTGAGCCCACACACTGGCCCCGTAGGCCACCATGGAGATATGTATATTGTATAGCCTTATGGTACCATTTGATAGTGTGCGTGGGGAGATGAAACCATCTATGTTATGCTTATTATCTTGTTCATGAAGCGTTTGGCTTGCCACATACTTGCTCCACGTGGGCTTGCAAGTTTTACTTTTCTTCTAACGTCACGACATTTTAGTAAGGTTTGATAAAATCAGTCAAATTTTTGCTAAGATCTCTAAGATCCTAGATTTTAGCAGGTTTGTTAAGTGCTTTATATAAATTTTAATGCCAAAGTAGAGCAACATTTATTTTTATCCAGCTCTGTTACTGTTATGCTTAGACACAGTTACAAAATAGGCATATACAAATAAAATAATAGAAAATTATTTGTATTAAGAACTGAGTCATAAATACTTTTTCGAAACTGTTGGTTAGAATAAAAACGCTTGTTTTAAAACCCATCACCATAGTTAATATATATTAATATTAAACTGTGATATCTAGGATTCAGGAATTGCAAGTTCAACCTGGGAGTTAAGTCTTTTATGTATCATAATTAACTTTATTTTAAACATAAAATATCTACTTATATTATTATTTGTTGAATAATACTACAAACTACTCAACCAGAATATTTGTGTCTGATATTTTAACATTTCTAATATCACTTAAAATTATGATTTAATAGCAACAACTTTATATAATAAACAAAAGGTAATAATGTAGGTTGAAAAAATTGCATTTTTGACCAAACATATTATACGGCTTCATCCCCCTTCCTTTATAAAAGTATAGTCTTCCCTTTCGGTACCGTCTCAAGGTTTACTGCTTAGGGAAGTCATTAAGTGAAGCGGCACAAGGAATACTGACATAGGAAGTGGAAAGGAAAGGCATAGAACAAGTGGAAGAATAAAGAGGAGAAGGTAAATTGAAAATACAGTAGTCAGGAGGAAGTTGCAACAACAATAGAGGCAGGATGTTTGGAAGAACACACTAGAGACGCATAGCTTAGCATGGCAGGCCATGCTTCCTTCCATTCACAATACTTCATAGGAATAAAAATAGCTCACATTAATTGCCGTGTTCTTATGCACATACATTACATATTAACGAGATAAAAAGATAAGAGCAAATTATAAATTTAATATTGGGTATCATATCTTCCATTTTGAAGAATATATCATTTTCTCTAAATATACATTTATCTGTGATTATAACATGTATATCGAAACCTTGTGAATCTAATGTGACGTTTTCCTTATGTTTATTATAGTTGTGTATGTGAATAAATTAAGTGTTTGGTAGGCCCTTAAAAACCCCAACAATTATGGAATCTAAAGAAATGCCACATTGTTGAAGCAAATAATATTGTTTGAAGAATAAAAGAACTTTAATCAATCCAAATCTATATTTAACTAAATAATACATCATTTGATAAAATTTGAGTAACTTTAACTAGTCTCAAATTTTAATGGTTTCATCCTTACAATTTTTATATTTTTTCTCTTATATTCATTTTAAATGAAAGGGCTAATTTAATTAAAATCAAATCTCCACTTCTCTATTTTACTTTAATATATATTAGACACATGATCATAATAAATAAATACATTCTTAATTGTATTTGATGGGCAGGATAGGAAAATAAATAGCTCTCTTGATTATATATATATACAATTTATGTATATTTGGTGACATGCTTATAGTAAGAATATTTAACTAAATAAAACACAAAAAAGGAGAGATGTATAAAGTGATTACTAACTTTCTATGTCTACATTCATAGCTTCTAAATTAAAGCTGATTAAAACATAGTACTTTATGAATTTGGAAATTATTCTAATAATAATAATAATAATAATTAGCACCGCGTCTTACTACCCGTTCGGGTTATACGCTTTAAGTACTAATAACTCTAATGGATTAGGAATTGGGAAGGTAGAATTAGAGGAAGTGAACCCGCATATGCTTGGAGGGAGAGTGGAAAACCATTTAGGAAAAGCCACCCCCAGTTCACCCAACCGAGAATCGAACCTCGATCTCCCCGTCCTCAGCGGTCGAGCTCATCGCGACAAACGCGTTAGCCAACTACGCCACCGAGGCGGGTGAAACTATTCTTGGTTACGTATACATACATTATATAGCTGATAATAACATCATATTTAAATTAATTAAAAATTACACCTGGGAATAGGAATCAAACCAAATATTCTTTTCTTATCTAAATAACACGGTTTAAATGTCCATATTTAGGTGTAATTTTACAACTACTGTATTTAAATAATTATTTTTTTTGCCATGATATATTAAACCTCCAGACTTTCCCTAAAAATTTAAATAATTGGCTAGGAATGAGAAAGATAGGTAGAGTTTATAGAAAATATGCGTTCACCTACTTGGTGAAAGAATAAAAATTATACATTAAAAATAATCCACCCTCAGTACGGTCGACTAGTGCTTAAATCCCGATCTAAGAGTCATCGGCAAACCAAAGAAGACAAGGTGTATTATATACCTTTGCCTGCGTGTCTGCCTATGTGGGTGGTATATTGTCTTAGAATAAATGAAATATATTCGTTGTTTATTGATAACTTATATTAGTTAATATTGTCAAAAATTAAAATCATAGTTTATAATCAACATGATCTGAATGTCTATCAGACACCTGTTTTAACAAAATGGCGGATATTAATGTGACTTTTAGTATGTTGTCTAAAAAGTGACTTTCAAATAAAAAAATATTAAATGAATGACCTAGTGCTATTTATATATTTATTGAAAACAAAGTATGGGGTGAAAATAAATGTTCAATGTATTGTGTTTTCTCTCATAATAGAAGGAGGCTGTGAGAATAAGGTATGGGGCCTCTTGGTACCATAAAAAATAACACAACTTCCCAATGGAAGACTGCATTTCTGATACGTGGATCACAAACCTTATCTGCACTCTCCGCGAGGCTTACCCGGCGAACAGCTTCCTTCATCAATTTGGACCTGTCTGTAGAGTCAAGGTATAAACACTTTGTCGGAAGGGGGTGGGGAGTATCATGGAAAGAGTCAATATATGTTCCTCTTGCGGAATTAACTGTTAAACAAGTTAAGCCTATAGATCTTAATTTGAAAATTGATAAAGAAATAACTCTTCATACTTTAAAGGAACTTTAGTACATGCATACATATTTTCATATTTTCATATTTCATGTATATACATATTTTCTTGAGAAAACGTACAAACTCTGTAAAATAATGCAATAATATAACTAATTGTTTGGGGACAATTATAATTCCGGGGGCTCCTTGATGATGATACAAGTGTGGGCGATGTCCTAAAATCTTCGTATTAATGTGTAGATTAAGAATTTTGAGGTTGACTAGCTCAAAATATGTATTGATATAGGAAGTTTCATAGAAAAAAATAAATCCTTTCTCCAATTAAGGCACACTGTTATTTCTATGTTGAAAATTAATAGGAATAATTTATTTATATCATTATCTTTTCGTATTAGTCGAGTGTGAATTTTTAGGGAGATAAATTATAAATCTCTATATTATGTGTGTTCCAAAATAAAAAAGATATTCTTGAATTAGGTCACACATTATGTCTAAAATCAATAGGAATTATTAATTTTATATCTTTAATCGATGCATGTGTGATAACTGAACAGAACTAAAAAAATATATACAGATATTAAATTGCAATTCAAATTTGAAAACAAAATTAAGGAAGAGAACGCTTGAAATAGAGAAAATTTGAAAATTAGTAGAATATTTCGACAAATTATGTGTAAATTTATTTTGAGATCTAATTTCACGTTGTGGAGGAAGAACCAGTGTTGAAGCCCTGACATATTTAATGATTTCATGAGGTAGGAACAGAGAGAAGGCTAAACAATAGAGGACAGTTTATTTTTAATTACATAATTTCAATCCATAATTTAATATTTATTTTAAAAGTGACTATAAGACCTTACGCGTTTTAGGAAACAAATAAAATAATTTCAAACTAAACTAAACTAAAAGTAAATTATAAGACACTTTCATTGCATCATCACTTAACAGGCCTACTTGAAAATAATAGTTAAGTCAAGTTTTAACAGTGGATAGCTATCAATGAATTGTTTAAGTAAACCATGCGACATTCTTAGTTGTTTAATTATTTCTTCTTATAATTTTGAATCAAGGCTATAGTAAAATACTATGTGGCAATGAGTGAAGGTACAGACACAACGTTGGAATTTACCACAGCATATAAATAAATTAAATATATTTTTGGACTAGGACATACGTTGAAAAAAGAATGGAATAAATCTTTGTTCTGTATCACTCAGCTATGAGATAAGAAACTATTTTCTCACTTCATATTGGGAAGACACTAATCTACTATTTAATCTACAAGGAATTTTTCATTCCATGATTTTCTAGCCATTAGGCTAGTTAAGATAACCAATTAAAAACTCCACATGAATAGCCCTCGCCACCATGGAGCTATCCTCCACAGTCCATATGATGATGGTAATTATATTTTACTAGGTTTTTTGAGCCGGTTCAGAGATAATGGGGTCTGACAGGGTAGGAGAGTGACTTGCATTATTATCTTAGTTTTCAGATGCCCCCACCTTGGGTTTGCGCAGGTTCACTCATTCCCTGACAACCTCAACTGCTTTTTCCACCACCATAGGTACTGCCAAACAACCTAAGTGTTCATTGTTTCCCACTGGGAGCTTTTTGGTGCTTCTGGCCTCTGAGCTCCAATGAGGGTTTTAAGTATGATCCCTACAGATTTATCATTCAACACCTCACTCGAATTGCAACTCATCAACTAGAGAGATAAGTATGAGATAAGCTCCCCCACGTACATAGACTCGTACGATATGACAACGCACGGGTAGCATGGGACCCGATCTTCCAAATGTGATAATAATTCACTAGGGCATCTCTTTCTGAACGACACCCTTTGGTGATAGTTTCTGCCTGTGACGCAGGTCTCTTGAAATTCTGCCATAACGCTTGCCTCATTGTCACAGTGAGTGATCCTTGCCAACGAAGTTCTTTTAGGCTCCCCCTGGTCTGGGCTTTGGTTGGCACCATTAGTTCTCCAACATCCGTTCTGATAGGAGATATCTTCTTCCTGACTGGCTTCTTGTTTGGAGTCCCTTGAGGGGTTCTCCAGTATTTTGGGACTATCAGTGGCAAACACATTTCTTATAAATAGGGCGTCCCACCAGTCTCATGGGCTTGACTCATCCACACTCCTATCCCTGTTGAAAAACTGATGGAGTCTTGGAGTAATACCCAACCCGAGACCCTGTAAAGGGCCGTATTGCCAATATGAAAAGAACATGCGGCTCTTGGTGGTATCAGCCATTGGAACTCTCACTTCAGGGAGTTGAAGTGCCTCCACTGTATTCGCCAGTTTTATAGTGTTCAGCCCTGAAAATGCTTAGATACTCTTGTTGGCTGCCACACCTCTCTGACAGCTAGAGAGGTCATGCTGGAAGCCCTGTTAGCTCTGAAAAGGCCAATACTATATTTCACCTTGAGAATGGCAGTTGACTAGGGCTGTCAGTCACTAGCAGCTTACTCACCTCTAGCAGTTGTAGGTGCTCTGCTGGCTTTGCCAACTCTAGAGTGTCTGGCCCCTGAATAGACAGCATTTTCTTGTTGGCTGCAACTTTCTTGCAACACCCTGCTTGTTGGAGAGGTCACGCTGGCAATATGGGCTCCCTATAAAGGGCTTCAGTCACTAAAGACTCAGATATTGGACTACGATTAATGCGATTAGAAGTGTATCCCACTTGCCACCAGACACGAGGGCATTTATAGCCAGAATAGTATTCAGATACTGTAAAAGAAACATTTAAATTCCCCAGCCCATGAAGGGTTGCACTGGTCTGCTGAAACTGCACATCCTCCAACGCTCGCCGATTAGTTCTTGTGGGTAGGATCTGGTTGCTTCCCGATTCCCACTTTATTCGCCTCATCCGGTGGGCCTGGTCCAACCCCAAGTTCGACTCATCTCTTCTTATTCCTTTTCAATATCCTTCATTGATCGTAGTCACAGATGGCTTTAAACGCACAGAGAAGTTAGTCAAACTTAAGGGAAGCTGAACAACACCTTGCACTCCCATCTGATTCTAGACGCTTTTCGTCTCTTTCCCAACTCTGGACTTGTAAGACAAATGCTTCTTTATAGCTGGACATATTAGGCTGCTATCATCTTTCGGGTTGCAGGCAGCAGTTGCTAGCCATTATCCCCATGTAACGAAGATGATAATAGATAAAGTGAAACGGTTGAAATAATGCTGTACAAAATAAGTAAATCTGCCTAGTGACTCGGCAATTTAAGAAATTGTTTGAATTTTAATGATGGCACTGGGTCTAAGGCTAGGAAGGTTGTTTTTCCTGGTAAAAGGTGAGTGTTGTTTTTTAAGTGATATTGATTTTTCAGAATTATGCTAATGCTAATGGTAGGGGTGGGATTTTATATTTTTAGGATGGGAATATAATGTGGATGGATTTTTTTTTTTAGAAATTGAGTTGATTGGGTTTCCTCTTCCTCCCCATATCTGCCTCTGCAGCAAGAATTTGATCTTTATAACTCTTAGACTAGCATATTCAGAGACGCTGGTGCTGATAAAGGATTTGACTGAGTGAGCTAATGAAGATAAAGGTGATAGATTTTTTATTTCCTTGTATAAAGTGGGTGTAGCTGTGAGTAAATCAGAACTTTCAGCTTACATTCTGGCGTAGCCAACTGCTGAGTATTTTTTTAATACAGGAATGGTACAACTAGTTATCTTTATGTTTTAAATATGTTATCGTTAAAGTAATAGATTAGATACTAAATATAATGACCTGTTATTTTCCAAAGCAACCAATATTAGTGGTGAATGAGATTAAATGCATTAAATTTATTATTTTAACTGTTAATTTTACATAACAACAAAAATTGTTTGGCTGATGTGATAATTTATTACTCTTAAGGTTAGGTTAGGATACGATAGGTTAAACGAATCCATGCCATATCAAGAAAATACCCCACAGTCCCACTCAATTATAAATTGACCTCAATTTATATGCACAACCCACGCCACTTATAAATCAGACAGGAATTCAGACAGGCTTAAGCTTTCACAAACGTGAGATTTAGCATTTTAACCTGAGGTGCCGTTTATTATACATAATAAAAGGTTGATGCAAATAATTTGACTACATCATAAAACATTTATCACAATCACCAAAACTGTTAGTTACTTTACATAAAATCCGGCAATTATGTATATTAACCTGGGCCTGGATTCACTAACGAGTGCAATTCTACTCCAGCGCAAGCATAAAAATGGCGCAAATTTGCACCCAAGATACGACCAAAGATGAGAATTATTGTTTGCTCTTTTCCGTATTTACTAAACAAGGCGCAAACTTGTATTAAGATTATAGTGACGTCATCAATTGAGTTCTTTTCGACCAATCCTTGTGAAGAATTTAATTTCAAAGTTAAGCTACTTTATTTTAAATTTCTAAGGAAAATGACAGGAAATACAAATATTTATAAACATTATGGTCATAAACTAGCAACACAATTAGAAGCGGCCTCTTTCTGGGTGCTTTACAAAAACAATAGTAGCTAATTATTTAGTATGTACTAATATTATAAGTTTAGAACTTAAGTTCCATTTATAAAACATTTATAGAATCTTTTGAACTTGTTTTATAGCTATATTAACCGCCATATTAGTTATTGACGAGATGTATCTGGACTTGGAAGAATACAAACCTCTTTGTATCTAGACAAAGACTACACTGTTCGTATTTATTTTTTGTTATAAATGTAACGACTTCACAGATTGTAACGATTTTATAGTTCAGGATAATTCATTATGCAGGACAAATAATTAAGTTAACAATAAATAGATTTATTATAGAAAAACATACATGAGATATAAGATTACAATAGTTATACAAGATTAATGCAGGTTGACAATTGAACGTGTCATATATAAGTTCAGGAAACAAGTGAAAATATCGTGGATCCTGGAAAAAATTACGTTAAATACAAGATGTGTTGACATATAGCAAGTCCAAACTATAGGATATTATTGCAGCTGCTCGGGTAATATTAAGCATCCAAGGCAGCTTGGCCAAAGAGAGTAGGCTGGAAGAGCCTATTCACTATCAAAACAGCTGGGCAAGCGCCAGGCTACTGTCAGTAGGGTCTAAAATGAAAAACAGTGAAATATTTACCAATTATCAATGAAATTTAACTGTAATTCCTATAAGTTTAGGGCTACTATTATATATATATATATGTATATATATATAACTTGAACTATCTTGCTTGATTGAGACTTAAGAAAGTCCTGAAGATACATTGTATAATGAATGATATGAGAAAGATTTGTTAATTACATTGTTAAATGGCTAGAAAACAGGTGTCAACACCAAATAGTACCATGGCCGGTCCTTCTTCTCCAATAGGTACTGCCAGAAAAATCAATAGTACATTTAATCAATAACCCATTCTCTGGGGTACAACCTTACTTTACAACACACTAACTTTTAATACTTAGTCAATAGGAACCAACGATGGACTAACAGCAAAAGCATTGTCTACGCGGACCCCATTATGGAAACTAGTGGAGTTCTGCGCTTTACCCACCCCAGCTAATACCACACGCAAAGCGTGCCAACAAGAATGATTCAACACATTGACCCAACTATATCCAAGAAAAAGGACTGACATCCTGGTTGTAGCCATACCAAAATTAAACAACTGAACAAGACGTCCACGGCGTCATGAGAAAACAGACTAGTCATAAGGACTAAAAAGGAAGTACTGTACTTGTGGAGGAAAACAACCTTTAAGACTAGGTCCTTATTACCTCTGGAGCTCAAGGCTCCTATATTTAAGCTAGTCATATGAACATAGGGAAATCTTAGTTACTTGAACTAATATAAGAAATCTAAAAGACTCGAGAACACATTAGAGTCACTTTGAATACACCAACTAAGTCAAAAGGACAAAAGACCAAAATCTAGTCATTTTGAATGAAATAAGAAATCTAGAAAAATAGTCACCTCGACTATATAAACTAAGTCAAAAGGACATGACAAGCATTATAGTCGCCTCGACTATACATACTAAGTCTGAAGGACATTAAAAAAAATTCTAGTCTGTTAGACTATACCCATAAGTCTGATGGACTTATTAATAACACCTTGATACTTAGAAGATCAAAGAGGATTTCCCTCAACGACGTGGTGGGACCCACGATCCAAACTTCATGGCGAGCTGGTACGTCTGTAGATGATAGAGCGGCGATTCCTTCTACAATGTGACCACGTGGTGAAGTACAATACGTGAATCTGAGCGGCACTCATTATATACGATTTCTCTGACCAAACAGAAATAAAAGGACTAACGCGTAAACACAGGCAAACGGGAGGGACGGTAACAAGGGGAGAAAGGAAAATAAAGAAGGGGGTGGAGGAAAGGACTGAAGTCCCAAGAAAGGTCGCAAGTGCAGCAGCACTCTAGGCTAGTGACTTCAACTCCAAGCCGGTCCCGTTCATTTCAACTATTGGGTAATGCAACGAAGACGCGTGTGAGATTTACCATGCTGGTTTCCCCACCATACTCGTCGTAATTTCTTTGAAAGCATGGCGATTGTATCCGAGCCATCCTGTTATGGTGAGTAAGTCTTGAAGGATATTATTACTAATTAAATCAGTTTTAAATATCTTCTTTGGATTCAGCTATAGTATTTTATAACGATTCGTCTCGTGAAGTGTTATTTTACACAATTGTATTTTGTTCTCGGAAACATGATGGCTGTATCCAAGCCCATCCAGTCATGGAAAGTAGATGTTGAAGCATATTATACCTTAATATGACAACATTAATTCTCTTCTTTGGTTTCCGCTATAATAATTTTCATAGTTTAGTACTTTTATGTAGGCTCGTGGTGTAGATGTCAATTTTACATAATTGACATGCTACATAATGAGAGAAATGCCATTGCGTTGTTTGAATGTAGAACTTCAACAAATAATAGGTAGGTAATTGCTTTGATACTACTATCTAAATTGAATCAAATCTTTTGCTTAACATACATATGTTATTTTAATTTGATTATCACTAATTGGAGTACAGTTAACTAATTATTGTATTTTAAGTCATAACGATAATATGACGCCATTTAAATTTAATGAAATGACAATCATGATTTAATAGTTGTGCTTACTCTTGAGTGGTGGAAAATAAAATGTGCAATCTTGCTGTCAAATAGCGACCACTTCTTTTAGTAAATAGGGATTTGGGCACATCTTTCATCCTTACGCTGGCGCAACTATTTGCACTCTTTAGTGAATCCAGGCCCTGATTTTTTGAATTAACATTAACATATATATATGTCACTGTTAATTCAACAAATCAAGGTCTGGATTCACTAAAGAAATTTAAAAATTGGTATACTTAAATCCTAGATGACAGTTTTAGAAATATATATATATATTTCTAAAACTGTCATCTAGGATTTAGGTATACCAATTTTTAAATTTCTCTTTGTTTAAGATAGTTTAATAGTTTATTTTATTTTATTAACAATAGGCTAAAATTTAATGCTGAAAGAGCCAAACTGGGTCGTTTGTGCTTTCTTGGGTAAGTTAGGTCGTAGTGTCTTATTCCTTTCACATCCTCGTTAATGTGTACTTCATTCTAGTCGTAGAATTTTGTTTTGTTTTTATCGATGTACTGTACATTTCTTGTAGTTAGCGGCAGTTCATTATTGCATGGGAGGTTGTTATTCTAGTGCGTCTGTGTGCCCCAGTTGTTGTTATGAGGTTTTTGCTCTGATCTAATTGAAGTCTACGAGTGTTTCTTATGGCGTCATTATTCCAAACTACACATCTTTATAAAATTATTGAATATATTTTCTGTTTGTAGATTTACTTTTTGTGAGAATTGTGATTTGCTTTTTTTTTTTCAAAAAGGAGTAGCCTTTTATAATCCATTTTACTCATTTATCTTTTGTTCTGTTAATCTGGTTGCTCCATGTTAATAATTTGTTTAACTTTGATTATCCATTAATGAACCAGTCCTGAAGGATTATTTGAAATCTATGCATTGTTAGTTTGTGTTCCGTGTACATCATTATTTCGTCGGTGAAAAGTCTAACCTTGACATGTCCATGCATGGGGATGTAAGGTAAGAAAGTATTGTGTAAGTGCCATTATCAAGCTCTGTATTACCCTTGATTTTATTGACTAAATTTTGGATACCTTACTCAATGTCCTGTACATAACCAGCTGGAACATCTATCATCTGAGGAAGCTGGTTATGAGTTGAATTAACCATGAGGGGTGATCTAAGTATATTCATTATTTTAATTAGATCAGTATGCTATACATTGTCAATTTTTTTTAAACATCTAGAAATAATTATTATATTACGTTTGCTTTGTACAGTGAAAGCTTTTGTCAGTTTTATTTTAATTTAACCTTCGGATTAATGAAAGCTCTAGAACTATTCCCCGTGTCTTGTTTAATAATTTTGGTCTGTTTAGTGTGATACATTCATAAATTATTTTCATTGCGGTGAGTAGAATTATTAGAGTCCTGTTCTGAGGGAACAGCGTATCTTTTCTTGGTTTAAGGAATGCTATCACTTAGGCCAGCTGCAAGTCTTTCCGGAAGTAGCAAAGTATCACAAGTAATCTGGACATCTTGAGGTTGTCTCGCAGATCGTTTTGTCACATGTGGGTTTCTATTTGATTCCATAATTTGTATGTAAGCTGGAAACTTGTTATATTTGGAAGTGAGTGGCCCCTTTCAATTTATGCATCTGTACCGGATCTTTTCTTTTTTGGGACACCGGGAAGCTAGGTTGTGAACCAGACACTTGATTTATATCGGCTGATTTTAAATATTGTTTATTTTTGTGCCTATGCTACTGACACCTATAACATTGCACAATTGGGTTCATGGATTGGGGCATATAGTGCTCAATTCGCACACGAGTATGGTATGGAACCTAACTACAAACATTGTGGAGTGAGAGTATGATTTTTCTAGAGTAACGAAAGAGGTATTCATTAGTGTTAAGGCCCGTTGACAGGGTGTTAGTTGACTAATGCAAGTACACTAATTTGGCTGCGCGCGCACAGCTTGCAACGTGTATACAAACAAGCAAGCTACTAACATGCAAGTCCACTTGCAACTGAAAAAGTTGGTCACCTTCCAACTTTACTAATGCCAATAGACAATTCAAAATGGCGGCAACTAAAAACTGTGTGTGTGGGGGACGACACTTATTTGTAGAATGTTATGAAAAGGATGAGTTTTTGTGGAATTTTAAGCACCGGATTTATAAAGCTAAGAATGCGAGGTATATTGGACTAGAGAATATTGTAAAGTGATATTAGGCACACATATTCTCAAGAAGTGTCCAAAATAAAATGTTACGTAAATATTGCAAATGTGCCTTTTGAGAGATGTTATTTAATATCGGTAAATAATTCATCAAATTATTATTTCCTACCAATTAACATGGCATGTGTAATTTTTTTAAATATACAATCAAAATTAATAAAACATTATAGTACCGTAATTAGTTCCGGCAACATAATATTCGTGTTATCGGCAAGAAAGTTATGAATGTCCGATGATTTTCACACTAAATCACCGGCAAGTTTTCCAATCTACGTATTTGACACTTTAACGAATCTTTATAAGCTTTAATCAACAATGTTCAGCCCGTACATAAACTTATAACACTTTGTAGTAATGCTTTGGCAATTTGAGTAGATACGCAACATAATATTATTGTCTCGTAGCAAACCAGATAGTTTATATTTAAACCAATCTACAAATTAATTTGGGCCTATTATTTTTTTTTTAATTAGGCCTAGCAAGAATTTAACAATAAATGTTGTTATTAGTATACCAACATTTAAAACAGGGTTGAAAAAACCTGGGTTAGACCTATTTAAAAAAATGCCCTACCAAGTTTGGTTGTATTAGAATTTATTGACCTTATTTGAGTTTAATTTTATTTAACACATATGTTAAATAAGTTAAAAAATCAAGTAAGATAATTTAATAATTATTTGAGATCAACTAAAATATATGTTAATGTATTAAGGAATTAAGAAATAGGAGACACACTAATCAATAACTTTTTTATGTTGTCTATATAAAACCATTTTTTTAAATAGGTCAGCTAATTATGATAAATTGCATTTACTGAAAAATTGTAATTTACGTGACCGCCCATACTTATTCTAAATTCACCCTTACTAGCTCCTAACACATAAGCGTAGTTATTATATGCGTATAAATTACCCCAACGATAAATGAGACATGGTGATAAAAAAAAAGGCTCCAATAGAGAGACCAGTTATCACCACTCTTCATATTCAGCCATGTTTTTAGAAGCAGTACTAATACAAGTGAAACATGCGTGTCAACACAATAACATGTTAGTAAGCTAATACCACTAAACTGGCATTAGTCCACTAACACCGTCTCAACGGGCCTTTACTGTTTGGCTGGTATTTGGGGGTTCTCTCTTTTTGCAGTATTATTACACGTCAGTCAAGGCGTAACGAAGGTCAAGCAGTTTGCCTCGTAAGTTGTCTGGTTTCATGTTTGGTGGCAGCCCCTTGATGGCTATTTTTACTTGTTTGTTACAGAATAAGGTGTGAGTAGGGAATTCCTTGTTTATTTCCTTTAGTTGTATTTATACTAGTTTATAATCCTGTGTTGTAGAGTTTTAAGTTTGAGACCATCCTAAATGTACAAAAGTTTGTAAGATCCTCAGTTGTTTTGGAAATTTTTGTTATTTTGCTGTATTTTGTTGTTTCTATGACTTCTATGGTTGGCAATCTTTGTTTAATGTTGTCGTCTATCTGGATTGTGGTTGTTTATGTGCCAGGTTGTGTCTCTGTTAATAATGATTGAAAATTGTTGGTAGTGGTGGTCACAGTTTTATTTAATTGTGTCTTGGAAGGTCTTGCTTGCATTTACTCATCTTCCTCATGATGTCGCCTAGAGAAAATGTCACCTTGCCATCATTGTCAGTTGCCATTTCAGATGGTTTTGTGTTGGTTTCTGAGTTTGAAACATTAGCACACTTATTATTTCGTTGTCTGGTCATTAGAAATGTTATTGAGGAGTCATTATTATTGTTGGTAATTGGTGGGACAGCCATTTCGCGTGGCCCTTAAAAGGGATGGCTCGTGGCAAATGCATTCAAATAGGAGTAGGGGCTTTCGCTCCTTGTGTTGTTGTTTGTATCCCTCTAGATTTACTCCGACTACAAGGCATTGTTTTGAATTCGGTCATCCTTTGCTGCTCTCTATAACTGGGTTGACACAGTTAGGATAATCACTATAGATAGCCTCCACCGTTAGGTCTTAAAATGTACAATGTATTAAAGATTTCTAAATTTGTTTTGTTATCCCCGGCCAGGTTTATTTATATTCTCGTTTCATAATCGTTACCACTTATATAACTTGTTGCTTGGCCAATAAATAAGCATGAATACGTAAGTTTTTTACTCATATAGTGGATTACCTGAATTTTTTCGCTTTCTCCTTTCACAGTCTTATGTGAGAACTGACCATGAAAGCATACAACAAATCGTTGAGAGATCTAAGCCCAATCTGCCCCAAACTATGTTGGACAATAATTTGACGGCAGACCAAGCACCTATAATCTGGGTTTAACACGCATGCCAAAAAGTTTTGAAGAGGAAAAGAACTAAACCCTTACCTATGGATTAAAACCATGGACTCTCGTGCTGGGGATAGGACCGCCCCTCAAAATTTTGTAGCTAAGACATTAACTTGGGAAAGGACATTAAGGAAAAGAGGGATAGTGTGCGCTAGAATCGCATGAATATGGGACCAACAATAGGCAGTTTGGCTAGGGGAGGAAGGAAGGGGATATTTACCTACTTCCTCCTGCGCCACGACGCCTGGGGGGCGTAGGGGTGGGGGTTTACGCCCTGGGTGTAGTGGAGTCAAAGAGCAATTCCACTACTAACGATTAATACCAACATGGCAATCACTCAACCGATGTTTAGAAAATAATTATTCTCACATTTAACAATAATATAAATAAAATGTCTGAGTTACGACTATAAATAACACTAAATTATACTTAATATAAATACACTACTAAACTTGTAATAAATTGAAACATGGTAAAACTTGATTTATGTTGTTGTCATCCTGAGTGCCTTACTTCCTTACATTATAACTTTCCACATATATTTAACTAGATTTTTTTCTCCCAACTCCTTTCTTATTTAACCTCCCTACCATTCTGTAGTCTAGAGTATAGCAGGAGGAACCTATAAATGTGTGTTTCTCTATTGTTCAACAATATTCAAATTCAAGTCCTACCCCATTATATTTATTCGTAAAATCTTACAGGAACCGTCTTAAGGGAATTACGGTATACGGTATACGTGTATATGTCTAGATAATAATGTGTATATACTGCGAAATAAATAAAAAGGACTTGGTGAAGTCGGAAGTCGTAACAAGTCGGAAGATAGGATAAGAGCTAAGATGTATTCAAGGAAATGAAAAACTGTCATTATCAAACTTTTTTATATATATTTTATAAAGAGTAGCAATGTGCCAAAGAAACGCAAAGTAGCTCACCTGCAACAAAATAAAGTTTCTAGCTTTCATTACAAACTATGTTTATTCTATAGATGATAAGACGATGTTTAATCACAACACTTAGCTGAAAGAAAACAATATTATTAAAATAAAAACAGTCAACTTCTTAAATCATTTCTTTTAACTACAAAAATTCATTAAACATATATTTATAATGAACTATGTTATGCGCATGGAAAATGTAAATTATGAGAAAACGGTAACAAGTACTTAATAAACAATTAGCTCTGATTAAGATATATGATAGTTAATATCGTTTGTAAAAACCCATTATTTAGTAATAAAATAGATTTACAATATTTTCAAACATTACCCTCGACTGAATTTTTTTTAAAGTCAACATCAGTGGGCACAAGCTCTAAGGCACGACAGGACTGTCAGAGATGAAAAGAGATTGAGACTCAAATTGAGTTTGGGTGTACTAATAAGGTTGGTATGCCTAAATAGTTTTCCGCACTTATTTATGTGAATGGGGTTACATTACCTCTAAAACTATACTCCTCTCATACCTACCCTATTAGTTTAGATACACGGACATCACAAACATGTTAGAAGATAAGCAAATATATTAACTACGCTATATTTGATATGGAAACTCCCCCTTAAATAGTACATCAATTTTATTTTTCGAGTCCTGTTCTCTTTCGTTCTGTGAATCTGACATTTAAATAATGTAAAGAAAAGCAAACACAATCGTTAAAAATGAATAGACCATATTTTATCAGTTAGTATGAAATCCTATTTTATATATTATTTAACTTATATATGTTAATTTATATATGAATAAATAGTTCATAATTATCTACAAATATACACATATATGTATGCATACAATATATATTTATTCATACATACATAAATATATGTACATTTACATAAATATGTATATTTATATATTCTGAATAAAAATGAAAGCCGTGACTCACTGATCATTACTGAATCTCCAAGATCCCCGGAAGCTTGATATTTGGCAGGGAGGTTCCTTCTAGGTCGTAGGCATCCAATAAAAATGTGTTTGGTGATATTCAACTCCCAAGAGTGTGAAACGGGTGTTGGAGCAATGTGTTTGTCACAAACAAAATTATAGATGAGCTAAAAAGATTAAATTTGCAAAAAGACAGAAGGATTTCCCAAATAACCCTAAAAATCTAAAAATGGGAAATTTCAAAATGGGGATCCAAGAAATGGGGAGGGATATAATTAGAAAAAAATAGATGAGGCATAAAGTTGAAATTTGGTAGACAAGTAGAGAGAGAATTCCAAAACACTAAATGAATATTGAAATATAAAGATTCTAAGAATTATTTGGAGATAAGAAAGCGAAGGGGATTCAAATTTCAATAACTTATATAAATGTGTTAGAAAATTAATGTGCGGGTGACAGATAGAGAGACAACTATAGATATATAAATGGATTTTAAAATTGAAAATCTCAAAGAGGGAATTGAACAAAAGTGTGGAAGGGGCTCCCAAAATAGAAATTATAAATTACATTTCTGTGTGGTATACGATTAAAATTTGTCAGGGGTTTTAAGATCAAACCCAAACATCCATTAATGTTGGATCCATAAATTTCAAAATGAAAAAAGGGATGGAAAATGAGGGTTCATTTAAGATTCCCAAAACTGAAACGAAAAATACTTGTTGGTGTGGTTTATAAGAGTAGCTCTACATGTTAGTCAATAAGGCGTACACACCGAACGGGTAGTAAGAGGCAGTGCTAAAAAAAATCTGTCAATAAGCGATATCGGAGGAACTAAATGATATTTGAACATAACGAGCATACACACTTAAGTCGGGAAAGTTTAGTATTTTTATGAATTTATACAGCTATTGTAAAACACCCAATTACTCTGTGGCTTGGGACCCATTTAACCTTTATATAGTTTTTATTTTATATTAAATTTTTTGCACTTATTATGATGTTAATCCTTTTAATCTTATTTACCCTTATTACGTATCCTTTGTTATTATAACATTTATTATATTAAATCTTTACTTTCTTTGCTCCTTTTAAACTCTTAAACCTAAAGGGTTGACCTGGCGGTCTAGGGGTAAGATGTCAGACTTCTGTGCTGGCGGCCGGGATTCAATCCCAGGTCCCGGCAAAGATTTATCTGATTACCAAACCCTTCCTTCACCTCTGACAAGACATCTTGTAAATGTGAGGAATGCCAGGCCTCCACCGTGGTTCGGATTCCACGTTAAACTGTAGGTCCTCCATTTCATCTCACAATCACCCTACCATTACATATTAGCGTAAGTGCGTATAAACCGAACGGGTAGTAAGACGCGGTGCTAATAATAATAATAATCTTAAACCTAAAATATTTCTCCCAGGCAAAGTCAGGTACGTTTTGTAAAATGTAAAAGTAATTTAAAAAATGGTAGAAAGTAGATCAAATCTATTTTATTAATAACTATGAATAGGGACGTAATGAACTTAGAACTCTAAAACGTCATTAAAGGGTTGAATGGGTATGAACGACAAAGGTAGCCACAATGGAAAAGTGCAAAGATGATAAAAGAGTAAAAAGGTGTCAATAGGATAAAAGTGGCAAAATAGTGAAAAGTACATTAAAAATTCAGAAAGGGCAAAGAGATTAAATAGGAAAAAATTAAAGGAAAATGCCAAAATGGAAATAAAGTTTCAAAGGATAAAATGGGAAATAATTCACAGATGAAAATGTGTAAACAGTCTTAAAGGAGTTTAATTTAAAGGAATAGAAAAATATTAAAACCTTCGTAGTATTTAATTCATACTCTTTCCACTCCTTTTTTAAAATCTTGTATTGAATTAAATTTTTTGCTATTTCCCCCTTTTTTTACAGTTAATACCAGGGCCCAGAAATTTATGGCACACCATCATTTTTCTGTTAATTTAATCACAATGGAAACTTGTATATAAACACATTTTTGATATCCTGATATCAAAAAACATTACATTTACTGTGCATTATTTTGCATATTTGAAGGATTTTACAGTTTAAACAAATTTGTTATATATTTCCAGCATTTTTTAATCTTTCTTGTTTTTTCTACTATCATGCATTTTATGTTAGCATAATTTTAGAATTATTACATTATGATCTTAACACACAATAGGTAATCTTTTAAAGTACAAATTCATTATTGTCATTTAAGCCTACTTGGTGCATTTGTTTTTAGTATAATATTAGTACGACCAGACATGAAACAATGAGCAAAGTCTAATGCTTTCTGACAGAAAAGTACTTAAAGGTGCGTGAATTTTAGATTCTTATCTTATTTTGTTTAAATGGAGAACTCCAATGCCGGAGAAATTGTTGGCTATCTTTTAATTTACAAAGGACGGGAAATCTAGGGCATTTTTACATCAGTGGTAGAGTCACGAGTGTTTTGTTAGTTGGGTAGATTATTGTCAGTTTAAATTGTATATCTTTAAGTTAGTTGATGTACTTCCATATATTCAAACTAACTTAATGTCAGCAGATTGCCAACAGTCAAACAATCACAATCCTACCATTTATAGCAGTTAGTTAACGAGTTAGGTGGAAGTATTTTTTCCATGGAGAGAAAAATATTATTTTGTAAATTGGGATATTCGACAGTTTCAGCAGAAATTGGTTTTCTGTTACTCAGCATATCGTCCCGTGAGAAACATAAGTGTGCTTTAAAACGGGCATCAACAAACAAATGAACTCAATGGATGTTGTTCCAAAGTGCATCAAGCTCTAAAATCAAATATTTACTTTCAACCAAGAATTTCACGAAGTGATGTTATCAGCTAATATTCCACTTTGAAAACTAAATCATCCTAAATTTCGCTAGTTCTTAAAAAGACAAACAAATCATATTTTTACTCCAGATGAATTTACTCTGTGTGAAAGCTGTGTCAGCCTGTGCTATGAGAAGACTATATATAGATAAATTACTAATTAGTGTGAGTGGAAAAATATGGGTAACAATTGAATTTTAAAATATGTATCTTTTGATTTTTTAAGACATCTTTTGTATTTCTGAAGATATAAACACAGTTTTTACGTTCATTTATTTTGTTTTAAGGGAATTTATTTTAATTTGTATAGCATTAATAAACAATTTCTAAGCGCATTTCTTTGGGCTTCTAGGGGCATAAACTTCCGGACCTTGATTATTACCCTTATCTATTTCTCCCACACAAAACAAGGTACTTCATGCTATTAGAATATATGTATATGTATATATATGGATAGATTCACACATATACACGTATAAAAATAGGTATTATATTAATGTATATTTAGTCCTATATATAAATATATATACTTTAGTAAATGTAAAATTAATGTAAAAATCAAGATCTGTGTTGAAGGATACCTAACAATTTCCAAAACGATCAGAAAATAATATTCTTTGTGTAGAAGTAAATGCATAAATTACCACGCAATCAGGATGACATCACCAAAATAATCAGAAATCAGAAAATACTTAAAATAGGAAATTTCAAAATTGGTCTTAAATCATTCAAAACTAATTGAAAAGTAAACTTCTTGGTGTCGAATAGAATTGAAATTGAACAAGTAAGTAAATTTTTCCAGATAAACGGATGATATTTTAATAAATAAGGTTTCTAAATTGAAAACAAAAAAATGTCAATAATTGAAATTTTATTACTAGACATTTTTGATGTGTTTGAAAATTTTAACTTGTCGGTCACTTAAAGGACCATACCTTACAACTAAACAGTCCTTAAATTTAATAATGGGAACGTGAAAACCGAAAATTTCTTGGGGTGAGGATAGTAGTTTGAAATACATCCAAAACTAATAGAAAATCTTCCTTTCAGTTTTGAAGAAATTTTAAATTTGGCATATTAGTAAAAGGACCACCCCAGATAGCAGGAAAGTAGAAAAGTTTGAAATTTAAATAAATTGTCTGGGAAGTGTGTGCAAGGTGGAGGCACTCAAAATTGATAATAATTGATAAAATATCTGGAATATTATTTTTGATTTTGTAAAGGCAAAAAAATACTACTAACTAAACTAAAAACTAAAATATACATAAAGTAAATATTTCCTTAGAGTGTATTCATGGCGTTGTAATCATATAGATAAGCATCGGGTAATAAGCTATAGCCTGTACAGTAGCGACATAAAATTTTAAATAAACAAATTCTGGTTACATAGTTTGGTGAACATTGATGCTCTAATGGAAACCATGATACTCTTTATTTTTAGTGTCTAAACTACACTATTGTTTCGCAATCTCTTTATCCAACATTTTTCTCTGGTAATGTTTATAACTTCCTTTCTCCTATTTTAAAATCGTGTTTAGGAAAATAATTGTGTTGTCAATGGATTGCGTTCGTTTGTGAACTCAAGTTTTGAGGTTAAGCAAAATTTTATCAAAATGATATAATTTATTTTTACTTTTTTACTAGCTTTATTTATCTAGGATTGCCATCATTATTTCAGGGAAGTACAAGGTGTAGCTTTATAAATATTTTCAACCGGATGTTACATGTCCTTATTTGATGTAATTTTTTTCTCAGTTTACTCGTGCCAAAAAGGGGTAAAACTGAATATTGTTGTGTTTGTGTGGATTTCTATGTCCAGAGAGGGTTAGGCTTTTCGAGATGAGCTGGAATATTGAAATCTTCCACGAATGTACAGGGAATGCTCCATTCAACCAGATAAATTTACAAATGAGAAATTTCGAAAAATACATTTTATACGAGGTGTAGCGGGCTAACCAGTCCTGACCTGTACAAAATAAATCTGCTAGAGAAAATCATTTCACGAAATAAAACATATATGGATATCTAATTGTATTAATGCTATAAAATAATGTGTTGCATACCACGCCTCGGGAACATCGCTGGGTAAGAACGTCTCCATCGGTAGAGTTGCATACACGAGCCTCCATTCAATTCTAGACTTGACTCAACTAAACTATCTAACGAGCTGAGTGTATTTCTGCGTGGCTCGTGAGTATGTGTACGTCTTGTTCAGGTGCCTACGGTCTGTTCTAAACGTCGAGGGGTTATTCTACCCCCCACCCCACCCGTTTGCCCGTAGTCTGTATGTTCAACCAGTATAAAAATGCCTCGGTCCGATGGTAACAAAATACAGTTCTAATCTAATATTCGACGACCGATGTCTCTCCGATCTACTGTACACAAAGACATGACATTGTGGTCACGATGATTGTGTCGTCAGACTCGCCAGTCAGATGTAAATAGCTTGCCGTAAACTATAAACTTTTTCTTTAGAAGGGAGTAGGAGGCTTAAGTTATGTCCTGTAAAGTAAAAGGGATTTTTCTTACAAGTTGAGAGTATCTATCACTCTTGAGTTTATTAACTATTTAAATGTATAATCAGGTTAGGTTTTCATTGGCAATGTCATGTTGAGCATGTCATAAGATATCTTAAGTATATCTTGGTTTTTCTGCTTGGTCCTTAAGACCAGTGGTTTCATTTATGCTCCTTGGCCTGTATGACCGTATGGTATGCTATGCCATCAGGCGCGAAAGGGGGAATTTAGGTTGTTCCAGACCCGATTTCAAGACCTAGTTAGGTAATGGTTAGCTATTCTTGTGTAACCTTGGCGCCTCACGCTTTGTTGTATCACCTGATTGTGGTGTGCAACTTGTGGGTTTGCCACTTTCCTTCTGGCGTGGCCCGCATTCAATTAGATGTTTGTGCATTGTTGTTCACCTGATTGTGGTATGCAACCTGTGGGTTTGTTACTACTCTTCTGGCGAGGCCCACACCCTATTTGTTGTTCATTTCTGACTCCCTTTAGGGGCGGCATGATACCTTGTTAATAGAATATAACTATGCCTGGTATGTGGTTGGTACCTAGGTTGATTGTGGTTTTAGGCTACTCATGATACCTGGCTATTATAACTGTACATCAATTTTATTTTTCGAGTCCCATTTTCTTTTGTTCTGTGAATCTGACATTTAAATAATGTAAAGAAAAGCAAACACAATCGTCAAAAATGAATAGACCATATTTTATCAGTTAGTAGGAAATCCTATTTTATGTATTATTTAACTTATATATGTTAAAATATATATGAATAAATAGTACATAATTATCTATAAATATACTCATATATGTATGCATACAATATCTATTTATTCATACATACATAAATATATGTACATATCCATATATATGTATATTTATATATTCTGAATACAAATGAAAGCCATAAGATATTTTACCAGTGTTTCTATGACCGGCACAAATAGACAATACTCTAAAACTTGGTAACTTATTCAATTAGGTCAAACTAGCTTCACTGGCATATATCGATCTGACCTCTTAAAATAGGGTTGTTTGTATTAGAAGTTGGGTAGGTTCTGACTCAGCCCTGCTAACCTGTCATAATCCATGAGATAATTGTTGCAAAACATGTATTATTGCTACTGTATTGTGTTTGTAGTCTGTCTCTCCCGTCGGGGAGTAACTTAAAGTAACTTCAGTATTGTCTTTCTCTTTAGGAAGGAGGATTATACCTCTTTTAAGAGTGGGACGATAGTTCATAACACTAACGGAGTTTAATTGTAGTATTAAACCAATAGCGTTTCACCCGTAGTTCACTCTATAGTGTGTCCATTATTATCTTATAGTTTTAATAGTTATTTTGCCTGTTCAATAGGTCAACATTGAAAATGATGGATTGTCCTCTGATTTATACCTTGTAATTGCTTGCTTTGTTTGTTCTATTAAACTCTCATGTCAACGTGCATTTGAATCTTATGCTTTCAAGTGTTAATTTATCATGTATATCTACCATTTTCATGTAGTCGGTGCATTTAGTGTTAATTATAATGCCACTACAGAGGTAGGAACTTAAGATTTGGTGGATTGGAAGACCACTCAAGATAAAAAAAAATCTTATAATATGAAATAGATCATAGTAAGTTGGAGAAAAGCTAGGGTGGGTGTAAGAATATATAAAACTAATAGAAATAACTATGAATATATATATCACCGAAAATTTCAATTTGCAAACATCTGAGGGATAGAGCCAATTAATTAAAAAATTCCAATTTTTCTAAATTTCTAATTGGGACGTCATGAAATAGGATAGGAGTGGAATAAAGAGTATATATATATATATATAGGTTTGTTGTAAAATTTAAATTTGGCAATCAAGTCGGACAAATCCAGATAACCAACAAAGTCTTAAAAATAAAACTTTATAAGTGGTAGTTTGGAAAATAGTGTGTTGGAGTTGAGGGGTCTAACATTTTAAAAACTTGAATAATTATTTGTTTCTATTATCTTTGGAAAAGTTGACCACCTCCCAACCCCACACCATTAATTCAAATCTCACTAAAAATATGACGGCTCCTACTTACTAGTTTGGTAGAAAACTAAGGTGAGGAAGGAAAGTAAAGGGACCACTTTAAATAACACAAAGAGACTGAACATTTTTATAAGCGTATAACACTAACGGGAAGTAGACGTGGTGTAAATAAATAACAAGACGGATTATTTCAAATAAGAAATTAGGTTTTAAATATGAGATTTCTTAGCTAGATTTTTTTAAATGTTGAAAGGAAGTGGGTGCAAATTTTCCCAAGATAATAGAAACAACTAATTTTCAGACTGGTAGGAAAGTGAAATCTTGCATGCAGGTAAAGGTATTATTTCAAAAAACTGTAAAAGTCCCTAATTTTACGTTTTAACTGAGATTCCATGAATTAGGGAAAAGGAGGTATAAATAACCTTTTAGGTATATTAGATTATTTAAATTTGCCATTAAGGTAAAGGTACAGCTTCAAATTACCAAATAAAAATTTAAATTTTCAAAGGTATAAAAAGGGGATATAAGAAAAACAAGGGGATGGGGGTGAAGCAGAATTTACAAAATTATTTTAAGCAACTACGTCTCTGTGGGGTAGGAAACTGAAACTTGACAAGTAGATATTGGGACCATTCCATTTAACCATAAAAGTAAAAAACCAATAATTTTATAATGAATTTCCAGTAAATAAGTAAGGAGGGGGTATAATAAAATGTCCCAGTAATGTATGGGGATCATTCCAGATAACCAAATAAATATTAGGCCTAAATATTTGATATTTATAAAAGTAGGTTTGGAAAATGAGGGGCTTTTAATTTTCCAAAGCTAAATAAATTAACTAATTCTCAGTGTGGTAGAGGATTTGAATTTAACGTGTTCGTATAAGGATCATCTCAAAAAACCATACAAATGTAAAAATTCTAAAGTTTTAAACTGAAGGAGTGAAAAATGAAGGAGATCCCCTAAAAATTTCCAAATCTAATATGAAAAAAAAAATCGTTTTGAAAGATTATTTAAATTCGCCATGTAAGTAATTACAAAATAGATAATCGGGATAGGTGAGAATTTGAAATTCATAAAACTAATTTAAAACACTAGATTCCAGTGTAGCTATAATAATTTAATTTTTTCAAACATGTAAAAATAACACTATCAGTCGATCCAATAAGTCTTAAAAGCTAAAAATGAAAATGTGGAAACTGAAAGAAGAGGGAGGAAGCTGGAATTATTTCCAAAATTATTATAAACTCTACATTTCAGCAGGGGAGAAAATTCAAATTTTCCAAGTTGGTAAAAGGACTACCCCACTTAAAATTAACATTCAAAAATTTGTAATCTAAAAACAAGATTCTGCTGAGATGTTCGTATGGTTAGGAGATGAAAAGGGTAGGGGATGGCCCAAAATGGCATATATAATAAATTAAACCTTCTTTTTATGAAAAGAAAATTGAATAGGTAAACGAATAAACCTAATATTTAAAGGGCTCAACTCTCTAGATTATTTTAAAGGTGATCCATAAGCGAGGCGAATAAATAGTTAAAAATTAAATGATAAATTTGCGCCATCTAGGAGTAATGTAACAATTAAATTAATACAATTCTGGTTAAATCGCTTGGAGACTATGATGCTCTTTGCGGAATCATGGTCATAAATAAAAATATTTTCTAAACAGAGTTTTTAATTTCAATTATGCAGTTTTAGTGAACTGTAAAATTATTCTTTCCCATTATGATTATTATATTGTGTTTAGGTAAAGTTTGCATGCCTGGTGATTTCTTTCGTTGGTGCACTCTGTTTTTGGACTAGGTAATATTTTATTTCATATATTTAGTTTATTTGAATTTAATAATGTCTATAAGTGGTTCTTGGTTGGTATAGTTGGGACAGGATTGTACATGGAATAACTCTCAAAAGGTTAGCAGCTGGATGTTTAAAGTCCTTATTTGATATAATTTTGATTCGGCTTACCAATGTAAAAATTGGGCCAAACTACTTGTATATATATATGTGTGTGTTTGTGTGTATTTAAAAATTAAGGTCAGAAAAATGGGGGAGCTAAGATATTAAAAATCTATTGAAAAAAGGCTTTTGTTGTGAAAAAATATATATTTTTAAACGGGTACAAGGAACAAATAATAAGAAAATACCAAATATTAAAATTGGTGCCAAGAAATTGGGGGATAGAAATTGCACTAACTAGTAGGATAAATAACTTCTTAGGTTAGTCAGACATTGTAATCTAACAGTTAAAAAGAGGGAACTTTCCGAATAGACGAATAGTGTATGAAAATATATAACCTATTCATGGAAGCCTCGGAAGTGGGATTGTGTGAAGTTGATACAACAAACTATTTTTTTTTTAATGGAACTTGAAATTTGGTATTCAAATAAAGGAGCAATATCAGATCACAAACAAACTCTTACAATTTAAAAATTGGACTATAGTAAACGTAGAGTAAATAGTAGCTTGAAATTATGTCAAAATTATTAAAAAAATACTTTACGTGTTAGAAAAAATATTAAATTTTTAAGCAGCTAAAAGGACCATCCCAGTTAAGAATAAAAATATGAAAATCTTAAATTTGAAAATGTAAGTCATGTAAACGAGGAGAAGTTCTCAAAATTTATAAAAAAAGTAATATTACTTTTCGATGTGATAGAAAAATTAAATTTTGTATAGGCCAGGGAATTAAAATAAGATTTAAACTGACATAAAAGTTATTATTATTATTCATTATTATTATTATAAATGGTTTTAGTAGAGTTAGGAATAAATAGTTGAATATATAGGGAAAAGCTTACACCTGCCTAGAATTAATATAATAATTCAAATAAATAATTCTTTGTGACATGGTTTAGTTAACAATGATTATATTTAGGAAAACACGATTTTCATTTTTAATGATATTTCTGTAACGTAATCTGTTAGATATATTTTTTTATGTTAACTGTAATACTATTCAACCATTTTATTAAACAATGCCTATTATTTCATTTTATTACAAGAAAGCTTCGGCAAACATTAAGTTTTCAGTGGATACAATTCGTTTTTACACTCACTTTGTAGTTTGGGTGTTTTTTTGTTGTTTCAAAGATCCAATTTATTTTAACATTCGATGACCATTACTGTTTTGGGATTGCAATAGTTAGATTGGTATTGTTCAATTAGAATTTATGGGGGGGGGGGGGGNNNGGGGGGGGGGGGGGGGTAAAATGGCAGCCAAATATTAAACGTCATTAAACGATATAGTTTCGATGAGGCTTACCCGTGTGAATAGAGGGTCAAACTCCTAATACTTACATATATAGGAGTTTTGTTATTTGGGGCCCATTCTTTAAAAATGTGTCTTGAACAACCAAACCACGCAATTAGCACAAAGTTGAGATTTTAAAATGATTCGTGTATCGAGTTGACATGAATGTCTTCAGGTTTGATTCTTGCTCATTTGCATGTGTGTCCTCCAGAAGAAGATGCAGCTCACTCCAAACACGCCGACTATGAAGGAATTAATCATCTACACAGTCCCCCACCCCCCATCCCTTAACCCCATTTCTCTTCTCATTGCTTATTTGAAATATCGTTTCGTTGTACGGTAGCTTGGAGTAACTTTTCCCTTCAACCCTCATCCCCAATCTCCAATACCACCCCAACCCCTGCTGAACCAAGTCCCAATGGAGATGATGGCAAAGCCGAGAGAGAGACTGAGCGCGTTCCATTACTAATTCCACATGCAAATGAAGGAAAGTGCTAAGGAAAATATATAACGGCAGCTAGCAATAATGCCTTTTCCAACCCAAAAACCCATCATCTCTCTCTTACTCTCTCTTTTATAAGCCAATAGCCTTCGGTGTTACGTCACTGTCAACCAATCACGTTGTACGTTGCGTTGGTCCAAAGACACGCGGAAAACCTATATATCCTAGTTTGTTCCCTTTTCGTCCCCTTTCCCTCCCTCCTGGAGTATAGTCTCTCCCCTTCCTCTCCTTCCCAAAACTCCCGATGCTGTCCTGCTTGCTCTTCGTTTCATCTGTGATGTCGCTAGGTTTGCCATTCAACCCTTCAGTGCCAAAATATTAATCCATAGATCTCACTGAAAGTCAAACCATCTCTCTCTCCCATGGTGCTATGTCCTCTTTGAGGGACTGTCGCACACTGACTCGTGCTCAGATTGGGGCTCCAAAAGACATTTACAAATTTATAGGTTTGTAATCCCACCAGTTAGTAAGCATAGAAATCTTTAAGGTGTTATCGGTGACCTGGCGGTCTAGGGGTAAAGTGTCAGACTTCTATGCTGGCGGCCGGGGTTCAATCCCCGGTCCCGGCATAAATTTATCTGATAACCAAACCTTTCCTTCACTTCTGACAAGACATCTTGTGAATGTGGGGAATGCCAGGCCTCCACCTGTGGTTCGGATTCCACGTTAAACTGTAGGTCCTTCATTTCATCTCACAATCACCCTACCATTACACATTAGCGTAAGTGCGTAAACTCGAATGGGTAGTAAGACGCGGTGCTAATAATAATAATAATTTAAGGTGTTTTTTGTCGTTGATATATACATTTAGTTTTTATTTCCTTTTTATAAATCCTGTTGAATAACTATAAGGACAATCTATATAGTAAGTATAATGAGGATTGGTTATGTAAAGGGGTGACTTGGTGATCTAAGGGTAAGGTGCCAGACTTCTGTACAGGGTGTTAGGGGTTCAATCCTCGATCACGTCACAGATTTATCTGATTGCCAAACCCTTCCTTCACCTCTGACAATACGTGTATTAATCACAACTTGTGAATGTTGGGAATGCCAGGCCTCCACCTTGGTTCGGATTCCACGTTAAACTGTAGGTCCTCTATTTCATCTCACAATCACCCTACCATTACACATTAGCGTAAGTGCGTATAACCCGAACGGGTAAGTAAGACGCGTTGCTAATAATAATAATAATAATAATAATAATAAATTAGGTACGTAGTTTTTTTTAGCTATATGCAGTTTCTTGCCTACTCTGCAAGAGAACGGCGGGATTATGTATGTATGTAGGTAGGTATGTATAATTAGATAAATATGTTTTACAAATTTGTTTTGATTCGATGAAAACTAACAGAATAAATTTATATTTACATTAAGATAAAACTTCTTATCAAACTAAATATATGTTTGTACTTTTATTTTAAATGGGAGATAGTTTATTAGCTTCATTTCTCAAATTTTGGCCTACACCTCTCCGTTAACTTTAGATTTCATGGGATACGTGACGTGCCACTGAGATTTATTAATCATTCATAACACATTATTTTATCCAAGAAGTCTAAAAAACAATCACATCAGATTCTTGTGATGTAATAAGCCATTATTTACCTCTCTCACGGAAATTCCAAAGGTTCTAAAATGATCTCATAACAGACACAATAGAAGCAGTTAGCTGGTTACTCTAGTTGAAAATTGATCTTTGATAATCCTGATAGATATAATGGTTTAATATTAACGTGAGTCTTCTCTATTTTACTGTACTGAGTGTATACTATTTACCACATTGATCATATATCTTATATATTTTGTCATGTTATAACATACTTATTATTGTATACCATCTGGGGATAATTTATACGTTAAACAAATATAATCTCTGTCACGGCTTTATTTAACCTACCATTAAAGATATATTATAACTTGTAACAACCATTTATAGTGTGAAGGAAAGGTTTTTTTATGAATAGCCGTAAGGAGTGTGGTGGCTAGGCTTTGGGCTCTAAATGGGTACAGAAGTGATGAATATTTGGAAATTATTATTAGAAACTGTGGTTTCAGTACATATATTAAAACTAAGTGAAAATTTAAGAGATCACTCCCAACAGTCTGGAGTAGAACGTCGATTACGAAAAAAACCATATTCATAATACCACTTGTATTCCCCTTAAATTATGCTGAATTAGAGTTTATTTGTGTGTGCTTGTCCAACAATCTTATAAGTCTGGCCCCTACGGAGTGATACCGTCCTTTCCCTGCATCTTCCTTTCCCTCTTCAGAATTCACCCGTCTCTCTCTTCAAAGAGTCGAGTCATTTCATTTGCATCGATAATTTTAAAGGAACTTTGAATGGCGACATGCTAATGTGAATGCTGGTGCTCGTGCTAGCTTCAGTCTGAAACGCGGGGGCTTTGATGAATACCGATAAATCAGATCGTTATATAGGGAGGGGCAAGGGGAGTCAGATGAGGAGTTTTTGGTGGCCTGGGGGAGGGAGTAAGGGGGTTATTTCAAGCTAGAGTAACAAAGTCTCCAAGGGATGGATAGAAGGATGGCTGTGGGAGGGAGAGATTGGTATGAGGGTGTACATTGAGAAATGGAAATGGGGAGTGAAAACGGCTACATTTGCAAGAAGCTCATTTATTAGTAACTATTTTTTTTTAAGTTTGTAATCACATATTTACTTTTAATGGATTTGAAAATATGGATTCAAAGCCCCCTTTAAAGTAGTGTTTACATTCAACACAAGCACATGAGCAGAATCTAATATATATTAGAGAGCTTTGAAAGTAAAATTGTTAACATAGCTATCTTAAAGTGACAAGTAAGGAACAATGGAATGAACTAGTTTTTTTAAAGTAATTTATTCTGGGATGTCCAGATGATATTTCCCTTCTAGAATATAAGTAAAATCTGATTTCTAGCGTAGCTAAGTCTGTGTGCCCGTCCAAAAATCTTGCGGCTATTTTCAAATAAACAATATTACACTAGAATGAGTAATTAGATGTTATTTAATACAAATATATTCTAAATACTGAGATATCTAGGCCCATATTATGTATTATCTATCAAAACTGATATAGGTCAATTCAATATGAATATATAAAATATTGCAAATATGAAACATCATACTGACTCTTCACATTTCATATAAGGCATTGATTGATAGATCAGAGACGTATCAAGAAGAGTTCAATTATTGGGCCCACATATTAAGTGGCCCTTTTATACCCATTCAAATATATTGCTAAAATATTTAGTTAAACCATTCAAGGGTTGAACGGGTTTAATGTTCCAAGGCACGTCTCTCTCAACATCACTAATATCAACTAATAAATCTAATACACACAGAGTGGCTCATGTTATACTTAAAAACGATACAGGGGCTCTATTCTTCTCGGGAGTACATCATCTTGGAATGTCACGCAGATTCCTACGGCAAAAATTTGACTTGGCCAGTCCTTATAAAAGACTTTCACTCTCCTGGTGGGACAAAGGATATAAAGTAGGCCTTAACTAGAAGTAAATGATAGTCTAACAGGAAAGAGAACTAAAATATTTAAATAACAGAGATTATATATGTATTGTGAAGTTTACCCATTTAAGGGATTACATTTTGTATTTACCAATAAAGTGATTTTTTTCCCACCAATTATAGCTATTCGTTAGTGTTGTAAAATAATTTATATATTTTAGAATGCTTGTTTAAATATTTTAATTGAGTTAGTTAAGAGCGTGTGCTCGTTTTCTATATTGCAAAATTTTTGGCTGTCGGCAGCGCATTTGCTTATTATATTTCTTTTCTTAGCAAAGAAAATATAGTATTGTTAGTATATGGTTGACCGTGAGATTGGTGGTTTTCCTGTTCTATTATTTGTGTATATAGGTGGTATTCTTTCATGTTAAATACGTTCAATTAATAAAAAACTAAAAACGATTTGTGCCTCGTTTGACTTTGGCTAGAGTCACTGAGAGGATCTAAATGTTGACGTTCGTTGGTTGAGAAGGAATTTTTTACCCCGTTGATGTATAGTTCTTTGGTTCAAATACCAAAGAGGATGATCCTATTGTACTTTATCTGGGGTGATTTGGTTTGAACCCCTCCTTGTGACTTATTTCCATTGCTCGTGGATCGGTGACACTGGAATTGTACTGTGGTTGACTACAAAGGGTGTGTAGCTAACCGCTTCAAACATTCCCCCTATCCCAAACATCTAGGGAGGTTTTTTTTAATATGTTGGGACCATCACCAAGCATAAAATTGCCCACTACCACAAAATATCCCAACTGGATCTGAAATAATTTATCACCAGTCATAGGGGGCGTACCTGGCTTTGGGAATAGCTTCTGACAATGACTTGGAACTATACAAATTTTTTATGCAACACATCTTAATTTGAGTCAACAAGTCACAAGAGAGATTGGTGAACTATTGAATGCTGCTACACGCTGTGTTTATTACCACGTAACTCTCCAAAACATTTGTGAGTGTTCCTCAGTTTACTTTTATCAGGGGGTTGTCCTCTCTGGTGAAATCACGTTGAACGTGTCACTGGTTATTTTGTATAATATTTTTAGTCACTCCAAGTGTCGAATAAAAAAGAAACTTGGTGATCTACGAACTTGTACTATAGTAACTTTTAACTAAGTATTTTATTCACTATAATACGTTTTAGAGCCACAGCCATGACTTGTACCAACAGGATTTGAACCCTGATATTCATTCCCACCAACCTCAGCAGGCAGGACCGGGATTCGAGTTTAAGGTATCTAAGTAATACTTTTTTTAAAAGCATTTTCATAAAAATTATCTTTTATAAAACACTTTGGGAGCTTTTAATAAATGTATATGTTAATATATATTTTTATCGCTAACATTGTTATTAAATTTGAGTAAGCAATTTGGGGCTTAAATCCCGAACAGATGCACTGAAGAGGGTCTTCCACAATTCTTATACGCAAATTCATGAAAATTTCCTGTCTCCATTCATACTACACTAGGATACTTAATATATGTGTATAGTCGCCTCGGTGGTGTAGTTAGCTAACACGTAAGTTTCGTGTTTAGGTAGACGACCATGAACGGGGAGATTGAGGTTCGAATCTCGCTCGGGTGAACTGGGAGTGGCTTTTCCTAGACGGTCTTCCACTCTCCCTCAATGCAAATGCAGGTTTACTTTATATATATTCAAATTTAACAATTCCTAATCCATTAGAGTAATTAGTACTTAAGCGTATAGCCTAAACGGGTAGTAAGACGCGGTACTAAGTATCAATATATGTGTATGGCCCAAACACAAACGTGGGTACATATAATCTAAATTATACCTGTGTTCAGTATTTTAGAAAAATATTGCTCCACAGATACACATTTATTTGCTACACGTAGTGATCCAAACACCAAGTTATAGGTCTAGATATTCTATAGTAATAAATCTGAAAAAGTGATTGGTTGAAACTATAAAAAAAACTTTTAGATTTATAAAAAAACTACTAGCCACAAAAAAACGTGGTTTACAGCCGACACACAGAATAGTCTAGTCTGTTATCAAACTATTTTTACACTTGGGAAAGCCGTATATGTGGGGATGGAGATTGGAAAACCAGTCCTAGTATACACCCCCCTCCCACAACAAAAAAATTAGAAAATTCTAATGTGTACGTAATTAAGGCATCAGTCTCGTGGTTTACTAGATAGAAATTATAAAATAAGTTTTAAGTATTATGGAACTTATAGTGAGTTATAAATAAGTGATCATCACAGTGATACCATGGTAGGAAGTACAGTATCAAAAGCGATGATCTTAATAAGTAAGATTTATTAAAATATATTCTATTAATCTATTATTTTATTTAAAATTTAATTAAACTGTATGTTATTTTGTTTTGCTTTCTCATCTCAAGAGAAAAAATATTGTTATAGTGAAAAAAATTGATCCCGATATTTTGACGAGTTCTTACGTTTTATATGAACACCAACCCAAAAAAGTGGATTTTACAAAATGCTGTCCGTCCCCATGTTTCAGTCCAATGCCACAGATCCTAAACGGTTATATGGATTTTGTTCAATCTTTATATATAGATAAAATAGGGACATACCATAAAACGCTTTTTTCCCCTACCCCTTCAATAAAGAACAGTCTCCGAAGAGTCTTTTATTCCAAAATTTTTGAAAATAGCTTTAATGATTTTGTTTAAAATAAATATCTAAGATATGTTTGACGTGACAAATAGCAATACATAATTGTTTTTTTGGCAAAGGCTAGTTGAAGGGATATGATGATTTATTTTTCAAATACTTGAAATATTTTACAAATGTATTTAACGATTTGGCTACAAATAAGTGTATTGGTAGAGTTTTACAAAAAAAAATTACAGTGTTTATTTGATTTGGGGTAAAGCTTAATTTTAATGGGTTGTATACTGATGATTTATTTTTCAAAAATTTGAAATATTTAAAACATGGCGATAATGATTTGGTTAAATTTAATTTTTTGAAAATATTTATCATCACAAATAAGAGTGTGTATTTTATTAGGTGTGAAAACTAATTTAATGGTAGTATACTATTGAAAACTTGAATATAAAAAAAATTCCCCTAACGAATTGGTTCCAAATGGATTTATTCGGAGATTTTGACATGAAAATTAACCCTGTAAAATGTCAATAAAAAACTTTTTCTGAGGAGTTGTTTTTGAAAATTGAACATTCTTGTGAAAATGACTAAAACTTTTTTACTTAATATGTATATCTGGGAAGTGTTTGAAAATAACACATCAAATAAATATGTACTGTACACTTGTTTTTGAGGATAAAATCCGGCTATTGGTAGTTTAATAATTACTGTTTATTTTAATTTGAATATTTAAAAATATTTGGGTTTGATTTGGTTCAAAATGGGTATTTATTAAGTTTTTTGTATTAGATATAATTGTGTAGGCATAGAATTCTTTTAAATCATTTAATAGTGGTAATTTTTTGTAAAATTTTATTTGTTTGAAAACAGCTCTGATGATTTGGATACGAATTTGTATCTGAGGACTATTTTTACACATAAAAATAATGGGTCTTAAATATTTAAAATAAATGTATTTATGTGCAATTTACTTACAATAAATTAATGAAAATTTAATTTTTTGAATATCTACCTTCAAGATTTAATTCAAAATTGGAATCTGTGAATATTTTATCATGATATATAAGAAAACCTTTTAAGTTTTTCAAATAACAAATACTTTTAGGATAGCTTGCAAATAAAAAATATTTTTGAAAATTTGATTTAAAAAAAAAATTAACAATTTGTTTTAAAAGTTATGACTATTGTGATTAATAAGATAATATATTTGATTTATGAATAAATCATACTTATGGGCGTTTACTCATATCCTATATTTGAAAATTATCTTCAAAGCTATTATATACAATATGATGTTGTATTAACGATTGTATAGTTACATTTATTTAAGTTGTCTCTAATTATTAACATTATAGAAATGTCGACTGGCAATGAACTTAAAATGTCAGCGTAAAATCTACCATATCTTTCTAGTTTCTATAGGTTCACACCCTTTTCGGTGGCCTCATGGTCAAAGGTGCTGCTTTCGCAATAGACGATACGGCGAGATTGATGTTAGAGCGAAGTTGGGTGTATTGAGGGTGGTTTTTCCTAAACGTTTTTTCACTCTCCCTACACGAAAATGCGGAAATACTTCTTCTCAATTCAGCCTTACTAAGGCCTAACATAATAGTGTATTAGTACATACGAATATAACACAAATGGGTAGTGAGAAGCGGTGGTGAAAAAAAAGTGCTCAAAAGAGTTCCACGTCATGCTCAAGGATACAAATAAAAACATCCGTTGGTTAGTAATAGGGAGTTGGAAAATTTTAAAATCTTTTAAAAAACCAAAATCTCTATTACCACACTTATTGAACATTATTATTCACCCCCATACCACCCCTTTCCACACGTTGAGATTATGCCATTGGACCAAAATAACCAAACAAACAGGTGAGCCGTTATTTATATGACTTCCAAGTCTTTGTAAAATAAGAAACAAAATAGGCTGACATGTTTCCTTCCTAGATTCGATAAAATCCCAACATGCTGACTTACTGGATCAACTCAAGATAATAATAACTACAAACCAGTATAAATAAAATAAAATTTTACATATGGGCCAGTTTCATAGTCAAATTTAGTACGCCTCAAGTGCGGCGCTACACTAAGTACAAGACGACACCTACCTAAACTCGAATGGAATTGGCCGGTCTCGCTTAGGAAACTGGCCCATTCCATTCGAGTTTAGGTAAGTATCGTCATATACATAGTGTAGCGCCGCACTTGAGGCGTACTAAATTTTATTAAGAAACTGGCCCAGTTGAAACACTTCTTTTTTATAACGTTAACATTTGTCTCGGTCTATTGCGAAGACGGGAATTGCTTAGCACCATTTCACGTGAGATGTCCCAGTAATGAGATCAATGTAGATGTCTATAAACATAAGGTATGCTTGTGACACATCTACATTTGTGCGGAGACAGAGATCACTAAGCGAGTAGGCAAGAGGAAGGTAGATTTTGGAGAAAAATTCCCACATACAAATGGTGAGAGAGGGATGGAGAAAGAAACAGAGAGAGAGAGAGAAACCGATTGTACCTATAAATATTGGTGACCACAAAAAGAATTGTTCTACCAGAATCCTTATATATGTGTGATTGATCAATGTGAACAGACCGAGAAATAATACAATAGAAGCCTAGCTTGGGTTCGCGTACTTTCGCGGTTAGGCCAACAAGATTCCTGATCTTAAAATTAAGGGTAGCTTAACTACAAGCGCGAAAAATAAAAACTTCATTTCCTCAAAATATGTTCCAAGGATTTTTATTTATATTGATATTTAGGCACTATTTAATATTACAAACAAAATTACACTTAACATTTTCCAATTAATATTCCTTTCAAGATACTTTACATAGGTGAAAACTTACAATACTTATCATAATTCTGAAACTCTTTGAGATATGAAATAACGTATAATTTTAAGTTGTAGGCTTTTTAAAATTCAACATCTTTTATAAAATGAGAATTTTCTTATTTATAGGCAAACATATGTTTCAAATAGAGGTTTGCGACTTGGGTAGTTATAATTGAACAGAACAATTAATATGTTTAAGTAACACAATATATTATTTCCTGTTTGCATTTTGGGGAAATGCGTTGTTCCTCTTAAATTTAAACCAACTTTTATATAAATAATAATTTATAGAATAAATATTTTCCATGTTATAGGTAAACACATTTTAAATATATAACTTTGCAAATTCGGTAGTTTAAAGTGCACTGAAAATATATTTTGTTTATCTAATGAATGTATATTACTTCATGTATACTCCTCGATGAAATGGGTTGTTCATATTTTCTCTATTTTCTTTAACAATATATATTATTTAATTTCACGTATCTTACGAGTTATAAGTATGATTTAAATAAAGGAGCGAGCAAGTCTGCGTAGTGCTCCGTACCATTTTATTCCTATGTATTTTACTACCCGTTAAGGCTCTCTGCATTTTAATTTCACTAATGGATATGGATAAGGTAAAGTGAATATAAGATTATGTACCATATTTTCAGAGAAAAGAGGGAGGAAAACAATTGATAAAACATCCACAGTATACTTGACATGGATATGAACACTTACCTCCCATCACTCGCAAACAAACTAGATGACCTTTGGAATGTATTTGGTCCAAATAACCAGAGATTCAGGTAAAATAATTGTTAGAGCAAGCTTAGTATTTTTAGCATCATGTCTTACTACCCGTTTGGGCTATACGCTTATGTACTAATTACGCCAATAGTTTTAGGAACTATGGATGTTATATTTATAGGAGGTGTCCCCGAATTTGCTTGGTGGAAGAGAGGAAAACCATTTAAGATAAACGACCCTCAGTGCACCAGACCTAATTTCTAACCTTGATCTCCCTGGCATCAGCAGTCTAATCTACTGCAGAAGTGGTGCATTAGACCATGTGGCCACCAAAGCAGGGACAAGCTAGTAAGACGCTTTGTCGATTCCGAGGGCGAACAATAGATTAATTAACGAACAATGGGGGGTCTTAATTGATTGAGAGGGTGGGTGA
>CABFVX010000477.1:280668-282491 GCA_902151425.1 Timema shepardi | reverse complement strand
CAAGGCCCAACGACTTAAGACACTAAAGAAGGCAACGACCACCAAACCACTCCACACGAAGCCCCAGTAAAGACGGATAACAACCTGTTCAAGTTGTTCACGCGTTTATTTACAATAGTACCTGCATCGGTGATCGCATGCTCTAACGCGTCCTTTTCGTGTTGTAAAGGATTGCTGGTGATGGGGAGATTAAGGTTTGAATCCCGGTCGGGTGTATTGAGAATGGTTTTACCCATTTTTTCAATATAGTAAAATGTTTTACTGGTCTCAATTCAATTTTTTTTTTCAAAAGTAGAATATAAAAATAACAGGTACTACGATGCGTTACCTCTGGTTCAATCATTTTAACCTACTAAATCTATCCCTGGAGGGAGATAGGTAATGTAAGAGAGACAAGGAGAGTGGAGGCCATGGGAATGAAGTGTGTGAGGAGCATGTTAGCTGTCACGAGGAGAAACAAGATTAGGAATGAAGTTATCCGGGAAAGAATAGGGGTACAAGAGATAGTAGAGAGATGAGAAGAGTTGATAACAGCAAGTGTGCAAGTGAGAGGATAAGAATGCAAGAAATTAAAGGAGGAATAATGGTGGAATGCTAGAAGAAGATGGAGGCATTAAACTAAACTGACCCGGTCAGAGGCTGGAAACAGTTGATGATGATGATGATGATGATGATGATGATGATGAGGGAGATAGGTTCTTAGTAAGTGTCTGAGTACTAAGCCACTTAATAAGTGATACATTTGTATCTTACTATCAAACGTAGGAATGTTGTAAAATGGAAGCAATCATTGTTCTAAGTTTGATATAATTTCGTTCAGTTTGATGTTTATAATTATAATTAATTCGTACGAATATAGCCCTATCAATGTGTTATCCACACGAATCATTAGCTAGTCTTGTTTCTAGTCCCACAACTTTAAAACCCACGTTCTTTAGGTTATTTGTTAAATATATTGCCAATTTGCATCCGATAAAGAAATGAAATGGCTATGGATGAAAATCATTGCCACGAAGGGTCACTTCCGACCATATGTCGCCGTGCTACTTTAGCTGACTTCAGGTACAGTCAGCCAAAAATATTACCTTGATATTGTTTACACGTGCATCGGTGAGCACGCGGACTGGTTGTCAAGATCATTTAGGCTGGTTTGTCACAGATGGCGAGACCTGAGTTCGGATCCCAGCCGGGTGTACTGAGAGTCAGTTTTCCTAAAATGGTTTACCACTTTACCTCCACACGAATGCGGGTGTATTGTCTCGTCCCTACCCAATTAGTTATGTTAAGCACTTAAGCTCGGACGGGTAGTAACGTACGGGGCACAAAAGAATTACACAGTAAATTTGTGAATTGCGTTTAACTCTGCGTCCAGGTTAGGATAATGAAGGTATGTATTAAAATAGATGTACCCGCATTTGCAAGAAGGTATATTGTTAAAGGATTTAGTAAGTCAATTCATTGTAATTGGCTATGAACCTTGAGTGGGGGCTCACCAGCAAACCTGAATTGACGTGGCTGTTAACTCTTTAAAAGGGAGCTTCACAATAATTGCAGTTTCGACTATAGTTTTTACTTCATATAAATAAAGAGTTGTGATTGAGAAAGTTTCTACCTCGAAATTATGATAAATCTTGACGTTTTATCTGCCCTCGAACTAAAACAATTAGGTTCTTAAAAATGTTTTTTGCTCTCATGTATTGTATGTATGTATGTATGTATGTATGTATGTATGTATGTATGTATGTATGTATGTATGTATGTATGTATGTATGTATGTGTGTATAAATGTATATATATATTTATAAATGTATGTATATATGTAT
>CABFVX010000477.1:255668-278168 GCA_902151425.1 Timema shepardi | reverse complement strand
ATGTATTTATGTATGTATGTACGTATGTATGTATATATGTATTTATGTATGTATGTATATATGTATTTATGTATATATGTCTATCCCTGTCTATGAATGTCTGTTACTACGTCTGTATGTCTTTTTGTACCTGGGGCTCCAGCCGAAACGGTTTGATATATTTTGTTCAAACTTAATATTTATATTTTTTTCAAACTTGATATTTAGATGGTATAGGGTTATACCTATGGACTATTTTAATTTTAATTCTAGATTTCAAATTAAGAGACTACTGATGACGTTTTGTTTTATTCAAACACTTTTCTAAATTAGCTTTAACGGTTTTATTCAAAATTATTCTTCTTGGTATTGTTTTACACGTAAATATGAGTGAAAGCTAGTTTTAATCAAAAATTCATTTGAGGATAGCATACTGATAAATGATTTTTGAATAATTGGTTCAAAACTATAAGAGAAAATTTGTTCTATTGTTTTGTACCTTTCATTTTATTACTAGTTTGACGTATCTAAAATAGTTCTAGGAGTACACAGGCCTTTGTTCATTGTTCTTTGCTCTTGTCCAGATGGTTACGTTTGTGAACCTCGGTTGAGTTTTAAACAGGGTGCTTAGAGTTAAGTGAGCTGTGCTGCTTTGGGTTATTTGTGCTTAAATACGCCAGCAGGACAGATGCATGCTTCGTTTTAAGCTTACTTTGTCAGTTTACATACTTAACAAATATTTGTTGAAATCATTTAAGAAGATATCGTTTATAAACAAGCAAATTCTTGTCCAGGTAGCACCTGCTTTATTAAAGATCTATAAACAATATTGTTTTCCTCTTTGTTTATATAATTCATGTTGGGGCACATATTAGCCCAAATGAGGCAAAAAGTGAATGTAATGTGGCGGGCAATCTTGAATTACGTTTGAGCCAAACGTCACATCTTTGTATGTGCAGTTTTCTGTATTATACTTTATATAACAGTGGAACGGTTTTAACACATTTGAAAAAAAATACAACAAAAATTAAAATTAAGTATTTTAAAATAGAAAAACTACTACTCTGATTTCATTTTTTTTTTAAATCTATCTTAGGTATTTAGCGTGCACTTTCTGAACCAGCTAATTATATCAGAACACGACTTCTATCCTAACATAAATCTAGAACAGACACAACACCCAGCCCTTAATTCATCACTGTGAAAGGGGAAACCCACATTTCACCAACTACAACTTTACCAGTGATCGAACCAGGGACCCTTAGTTCAGTAGACAGACACGCTGTCATCTGAACTAAGGTGTTCCACTACTCTGATCTTAATTTCACTTTTGCCAAATAAGTACTTCATAAAATCTTGCATCATACATTTTTGTTTCGGCCTAACCATCCCACACCAGTGGACACATAGAGGGGGGCGTCATTCTCTTCTTATCTGGTTTGCTGGGGAAGGTTAGGTAGTGGTCGCAGCTGGGTGTACTGATTATCCTTACCTGCAAATGAGGGTACACTTCTTATAAACTGTGATTTTCTCATCCCTACTTATTTAGTATGAAAATGCAGATACCTGGGACTGATAGTATAATACGTGAGTTGGTGCACTTTACTTACTTCATGCTAACGCTTATGCTTCACGCTAAAGTTCATTGCCACACTCACAAAATACGCCATGAATCTCTATCTCCTTCAGTTACACTTTGATGTTATCCTCCCAGCTGCGTCTAGCTCTTCCCAAAGGTCTCTTGCCAATGGGTTTACCATCCAGTACCCTTAACAAGGTTCCAAATTCTCCCAATCACACGGCATGTCCTGCACACCGTAATATGCGAGACTTGCTTATTCTGACAAGTTTTAGAAACGCTTTCCTCAAGTATGGACTGTCCTCAGTGAGCTCGTCACTATTTTGTGATGGTGTACGTCCTGAGTCACGGCACGAAATTGTACCAGCCGCGGCCTTCAGCAGCGCTTGAGCGGCAAACCGTGGCGCGCGAGCCATTACCACAAGCCCCCAACCAGAAACATCATGTCTCAGCTGCGCGCTCGCCTCCAGACGGTGCTCAGAACTCAGCGCATGCGTAGATCAGCCTGTGCTACAAGGACTGTAAGGAGACACATACACATACTTTGGATAAATATAAACTTAGTTATATATAATTATATATTATGAATTGGAAGGGGGAAGTAAGAGGGGAAGTAATGATAGCATATTCATTCAGTTGAACCAATCATTGTATTTTTACCAATTAACAAGCTAAATTTTAACTATTTCAAAATATACTACCCAAAACTAAGTAAAATTTATTTTCCTACACTTTGTGTGCTGGTCTGTACACGCCAATATCAATCCATAGGTGATGAAACACTAGGGGCGCACATTGTTTCTTGATCATTCTGACTACAAATAAAATAATCTCCTGTGGACTAATTTAAGGGCGTAAGAATCACAATCTCACTTAAAGTTTAATACAAGTAATTTGATTAATATTAACTGAAAGCATTGTTTTAATAGTTTTACTTCCATAATTGTTTTCAAAACATAGGCCTAAGTTTAAGCGACCATTTTATAACTATTCTTATTATGTTCGAGTAAAAACAAAATTTGTATCCCAATAGTTATTAGGGTGAGTGACTAAACGTGTTACTCGACAATTTCCATTATTATTTGGGAGAAAGGCTCTCGTGGATTAAAGTGAGATGGAAGTCGTTGTAAGTTGAGGTGGACTTGAAATCACCGTGATTTAAGGTGGACTAGAAATACCCATGAGTTAATATGAACTAGAAATCCTCACAAATTAAGGTAGACTATAAATTCCCACGAGTTAAGCTAGACTAGAAGTCCTCATGAGTTAATATGATCTAGAAATCCTCACAAGTTAAGGTAGACTATAAATTCCCACGAGTTAAGCTAGACTAGAAGTCCTCATGAGTTAATATGAACTAGAAATCATCACAAGTTAAGGTAGACTATAAATTCCCACGAGTTAAGCTAGACTAGAAATACCCATGAGTTAATATGAACTAGAAATCCTCACAATTAAGCAAGACTATAAATTCCCACGAGTTAAGCTAGACTAGAAATACCCATGAGTTAATATGAACTAGAAATCCTCACAAGTTAAGCAAGACTATAAATCCCCCCGAGTTAAGGTAGACCAGAAATCCCACGAGTTAAGGTGGACTGGGATTCATCGTGATTTAAGGAAGACTAGGAATCTAGCCTTTTAAGCATGAAGTATGCGGATATGTGGTCGAAGTATCTTTGATTATAAGTAAACCGGACACACTGGTTCTGTAAGTGTCAGAATCTATTAGCAGCCTCCGTCAGGTAATTGTTTACACTGTTACATTAGTCTAAATCAGGTAGTATTAGACTTTGTACAAGCCGAGTTCTAAGTTCAGGTTGTTAGAAATGTTGAATCCTCTTTAGAATGTGTAAAGCAACGTAACTTTTTTTTTATTTCAAGTATTGGTTACATGATTCAGCCAAATTAAATGTTCATTTATTATTACGTCCACGATCTTAGTATGAGAAGTTAGAGGGATTAGGATATTAACATTTATTTTATCAACAGCTGACAATAATTTAATACTCTTGTTGTACAGATATACTTGAAGATCATCTGCGTATAGGTGATACTAATTACAATGAGACATAGAATAAGGTAGATAATTAAAAATACTTAAAATAATAGTGGTTATAAGACTTATTAGGAGACCTGGCGGTCTAGGGGTAAGGTATCAAACTTCTATGCTGGCGGCCGGGGTTCAATCCCCGGTCCCGGCAAAGATTTATCTGATTACCAAATCCTTCCTTCACCTCTGACAAGACATCTTGTGAATTTGAGGAATGCCAGGTCTCCACCGTGGTTCGGATTACACGTTAAACTGTAGGTCCTTCATTTCATCTCACAATCACCCTACCATTACACATTAGCGTAAGTGCGTATAACCCGAACGGGTAGTAAGACGCGGTGCTAATAATAATAATAATACAAGACTTATTTACTTGATTTATATGTTGTACTACAAACAAATCTCTATTGGTGGTAATTTACGTAGTTAATATCAAATTGTTTTATAATAAGGCCTCTATGAAACTGGTGAGTCTACATGAGTGTTTATTTAACATAGTGAACTAAATATATTGGTGTCGTCCTTAGAAATGACAAACACGCACGTATATAACAATAAAATAAACATGATTTAATTTACAAACCAAAATTAACGATAAAATTCTTGCTCGAGATTAAAAATATAATATTGCGAATAAAATATTAAGTTTTTGCCACTCCCCCTAATCTATAGAAATAAACCATTTTGTTAATTTATTGTTTGGTAAATTTATTTTACGTAATGAAACACTTACCTATTTTCAAGCATTTATAATCTTCAGGACTGGCGTGCTGTTTACATCCCAGTTCAACCGAAAATTGCATCACAAATACCACTAGCGCTACGGCATCTTCGAGCGTTCATGTTAGCAACTAGTCAACTGACATTTTACTCCATATTTCATTAGATGAATTATCTATACATTATCTATACTTAGTTTTCGATTTTTTCACTTATTATTAAACTTTTGTTCCTGTTACATTCATCTAAAGTTCATGGCAAACCTTTTTGACCATTGTTATGGTGCATTGAAGTTTTCTTTAAAATGTAGAAAAGTACACTTTTGAATAGTTCTAGAAGAAAGAATTGAAACACTATTCTAAAAAGAGATTTGTCTCTTCTTTCGGGGTCACGTTGCATGATGGTTCATCTAAAGGTAAACGGATTGCATAAAATCATGAATAGGGAAACAGGCTGCTCGTGGTCTGCGAGTTTGACATACCTGGCCTAAAGTGTCACTTTCCTTACGGTGACGGAGAGGTTGGGGTTCCTATCTCAGTGGGGATACATTTCCTCTAAATATTACCTCTCTTGATCCTAACACACTCATATGAATATGAAATTAGTCCAAATGGTGATGTGGTGCACAAAGATAACCACACACACCTTCTCCTAACATTGTCCGGGGTGCTATTTGTCTTGTATTTTGGAAAATAAAAATCTCCCAGGTTTCTCTTATTTAAAATAAAAATACATATTCCTAGTGGAAAGAAACAACAACGGATAAGTAAGAATTCCTCAACCTGTTCTGCGACGTCCCATGAGAACCGAGAACAATCGCTTGTCCGAGGAGTTATCATCGAGACGCATGCGCAGTAAGACAACACCGTGGAGTGATAAAGAGGACCGGTAATTAGCACTCCCTTGTCACATGGGCAGGGTTCAACAAACTGGTCCAGGGACGTGCACATATTCACTCGTGGTTAACGAGCCGACTTCATTAAAACGAGTGTGTTACCCTGACCTGAGGTTTTGGAAGTGTGTAATTAGGAGGCAGCCACCAAAACGTATATTAGCACGTGCGTGGATATTCTAAAAACACTAATAAGAACTCAATATAATGATAGAAATATGCTACTATCACATCACATCACATCACCTTAACAAACAGGTTTAGTTAGAAAATAATATGTTGTGATGTGCCAGACTTAGAAGTTAGTAACGACTCTTCACAGGTATAAGTCAGTTGGCCTAAGGCCATTTGGCTTAAAGTTTAGGTCAACTTACTTTCTCCTAAGCTAATTTTTAGGCTAAATAACTTTTCCCCAGTTGACTTTCTGCTAAGTTGAATTCTAGGCCAAACGACCCTTGGCCAATTTATATTTGACCAACTGGGTTTTGGTGAACTTCACGTTGACTTTTTATGTTCAAAGCTCTTTTAGGCCAAAATAACTCCAGGTCAAATGCCACGTTCCTCATTCCCAGCCCTATAATCACGGATCCAAGAATGAAAAACTTTCCCGGATAGGTGCACGGATAGGCCAATAAAGTGGACAGTCCACGCACAAATAATTGGAAGCTTAATATACCTAGCCGAATGTTAAATGATTTATTGACTTCAACATAATCAATTATGCGAATCTCGTTAAATGCTGCTAAGCCAACATTAATATTTGATACAAGCTTACTCTTGTTAGGAACTCAGCCCTAAATCCCGCTTCAAACCACACACGAGTATTTTTAATTTGTATTTGTATATCCATACAAGTAATAATAATATTTAGCACCGCGTCTTACTACCCATTCGGGTTATACGCTATAAGTACTAATTACTCTAATGGATTAGGAATTGGGAAGGTTGAATTAGAGGAAGTGAACCCGCATTTGCGTGGAGGGAGAGTGGAAAACCATTTAGGAACCTCCCCCCTAGTTCACCCGACCGAGATTCGAACCTCGATCTCCCCGTCCTCAGCAGTCGAGCTCAACACCATACAAGTACCGGTAGTTTTTCTTTTTACGATTGGGTTTTCTCATTTCGTCAACTGGGCAGCACAACCCCTGCACAATTTATTAACTAGACTAATTTTTGTCCAGTTCATGGAATGGGCAGAAATTTGCCTCATATATAAACTGGGCAAATTCACATATAAGTATATGAACATTTTTACCATTTTATATACTTTAACTATTCCAAGAACAACTATGCAAGCTATGTTTTTATGAATGTTCATCAGAGTTTTCATGTTAGTTCGTGACAGTTGACATATTTTCAGTGGAAGTAAGTCTGTTAAATCAGACACGGAGAAAGCCTTTGTACACGGAGTGTATGAATCAGTTATATTTCAAGTTGGAACTTAGAACGTATGCCCCACTTTAAACTATTAATGTAGCTAATAAAAGTGACATTTAAAAAGTTATATATATTTCTCGCTCTTTGACAAGTTTATTGTTCATTCAAGAACGTTTAATCAAAAATGAACCCACCATTGGTTTTCAAACGTAGTGAAAATATTACAGGGAACGTTTAAGTAGAGAATAAAGTTTTTAAAAAGGTTTGGTATAAAAACACTAAATGGAAAAGACACACTTGTTTGAGATTATGCCAAATTTCCATTCGAGGGGACCCTCTCAAAGAAAAAGTGTGGCCAAATTCCTTGAGAATAAGTTATTGTCTTTAAAACAATAAAATATATCAGTTCCCCTAAAGAAATGATATACATATGAATGTAGTTAATCATGTTTTTACAACCTAAACCCCTGAGACAATGTGGGTGTGGGTGGCAGTAAAAAAATAGAATAGTTTCCACTTAAACTACTAATTTTAAAACGAAATTAGTTTTTTTTACATAAAATTAACAGAAATTATGACAATTTAAAGTTAATGGATTTGATCAGAAAATGACTATTCTAATTTAAATAGTTAATAATGTGAAAAAAATATTCGTCAACATTAGAATCAAAATAAATAAAATGTTCCACTGTGCCATCATATTACTAAGAGCACTTCTTGCTAATTCTGATTTTATTACCACTTATGACAAGGAGTTTTGGAGTTTTATTGTTTTGGCTATTTTACAAAATTATAATGGAAGTCTTCTGTTCTCACAAAATTCATTCCAGCTTAAATGATTTCAATGAGAATATAACTGTGTTAGGGGGCTATTTATGAGCCTTAGCGTCACTGAACTGCTTTTAAGCTGCAATTTATTTAATCACCATGTCTTACTACCTGATCAGATAATAATAATAATTATATATCTACATCACTCGTAGCCCAGTTTGTGGAAAGATTGGCCAGTATTAGTGTACCGTTTTCCAGGGAACGCCCGAATGTACTGATAGTACATCCTTTCCGTGGAGACTCTTTCCATGTACTGATGAGATGAGGTTATGGTGATAGTGAGTATGATGGTGTGGAACCAGTGGAAACACTTGAACTTAATATAAACTTAATTAATCTAGCCCTGGTGACTGTTGGGGTGATTCCCCTTTCGGGAAAAATACCCACGGAACCTGCTTGGAATCAAACCCAGGACCCCTAGGTTTGTAGCCAGGTGCACTGACCACTACGCCATATGGCGGGTTACTTGTTTAGGTTCTACGCATATGTGATCATTATTCTTATGAATTAGGGATATGGAAGGTTGAATTTAGATTACGTCCACCGGATTTGTGTGGAGGGAGAGTGGAAATCCATTTAGGAAGAACCACCCTCAGTATACCCGACACGGATATGAGCCCCGATCTCCCTGTCATAGGCAGTCCTGTATATCGCGGGAGTGACGCCTTATACCATGCGACCATCCCAGACCGGTTTTATTCGCTGTTGGGCGAATGCTTGGTTATGACTCATTTAATAATATTTCTGGTCTTAACGCCCATATAATAAAGCTTTGACTGTCTAGATTGCATCAGGCATATTTACATTTAAATCGTTAAAAAAAAAGTAAAGAAACATTTCTGAAAATTATTAATTTCCCATGTCTCTTAGTAAGCAACTGCTTCTAATAAGTCTCCTCATTTTGTTCCGTTGGTTTAGTCGTTGACAGTAATATTTAGATTTAAAATACGTGAATGTAAAAAAAAATAACATGTTTTATTTATCTTGAATCGAGAGATTTCCATGCTCACTTGCTTGTCCCAAGAGAACAAAGCTGGAGACGTGTGAACGACTCTTGAACGCACTCAACAGATTCCCATCTGCTGTGATCTTCTTGACAATGACCTTCTTTTTGACTTTTAGAGAAACCTCCCTCCCCTCGATCATTAGCACCCTCCCGAAACCCCATTCAAGCCAGGTTTTAAGACACTTACATTATGTGCACGCATGCGCACAGTGAAGTATCTCTATTCACACCTCCTCTTGAGTATTAATGGCACGCCGTGGTCTGGAAAGTTCCCGCCAATTTTCACCCGTGACAGAATCATATCCACACATGTCCCCATACATTTAGTCTGATCCACTCAAAAGAACAGAATGACCATTTGAATATATGCGTTCTTTCTCTACATAATTCTCTCTTTGTTTCTCTTTATAAAAATATATTATACGGGTAAAATCTAGATTGGTATCTATTTTATTCAGATAATGTTTACATTATCTTAAATACGTGGATAATGTTAAGTGAGAGGTGAATGAATTATGCTTTTTTGAAGTTTGTCCGGATAATATTGACATTATTCCCCTGCACTTGGATGGTGTCAAAATTCTGTGGTTGAGGTTAGGTTAGTTTAGGTTAGTCTCGGTTTGGTTTATTTTAAGTTAGGTAAGGTGAAGTTAGGCTAAATAAGATTATTGGAAAAGAAAACATGAAAAAGAGGTATTTTGAATGTTAGTGCATCGCCATGATCTAATTTCAGGTCTCAGATTCAAATAAATTTTCAAAATATAATCCGTACATAAACGTGCTTAGTGTCACAAATAGCAATCAAAGTTACCCAAGTATTGTTGGCTGGTGTCGATATTCTCTGGATGAGGTCGGAAAGAGACTAATTACTTTCTGTTTCTAACTTTATCCACTGAGCTTGGATAATGTTGACATCTCCATGCTAATTTCAACACTGTCCTGTTCGCACATTAGCCGTAACATATGATTATATACTATGTATATATAGCACACGCACACAAAAACGTATATTAATGCACTGGAATATTATATCCGAAATTTCTAAACGCCCGGAACCAAGTGGGCGGCTCTGTCCGACAGAACGGGGGAACAAACATACACTCCAGGCTCCCAGTCTAGCTACTTATTGTTCCCCAAGCATTTAGATATTAGTGATATGTGGGATTTTTGAAATTTTCAGAAGTGAGAGATTAAACTTTTTAGCTATGTTTACAAGTTTGTACGTGTATTGAGTCATATAGATAATATCTTTGTCTTAATTCCAATGGACATAGTGTACTTACTGTTAAAGGTTTTGTCAATATTTAACCTATTCATAACATCTGATTGGCCATATCCCAGCTACTTAGGTAGCTCCTTCAACCTTAAAGTTTACTTTTGTTCATTAGTGGGTAGAACAAGTCTGTATTCGTTGTAAAACTCTATTTATCTCAGTTGTGTAACATTTTATTTATTTATTTGTTTAATAGATTGTTGGTGTGTTTATGCAACCGAACCTAAACATTTTATCAATAGTTGGACAAATTAAAAATGGCCTTATTATTGTGAATAGATCACAATAATTACAAACATATACGCACGAAAATTTGGAAAAATCTATAAATAATAATTGCTTGTAAAATTATGTTTATAATCTATACTTGGCTCATATGAGTCCTGTTTTGTATAAAAACTATACTTGTCTTCCCAAGTCCTGTAACACAAGACGTTATCTACTCCATTCGCTTGTTTCATTGAGGTGAGAATTGTTTTCCCGCCTAAAAGTGAGCGGCTGTCGCGCTCCTGGTGGCCATAATAGGAACCACCTGCCTTTGCTGTCCTTCCCGGCTCAGCCAGTAATTAGCCTGACATGTCCGGTGATTTACAGTGAGCGATCCAAGCGGGAAATACATAACTCTGGGGTATAAAACTAAGCACTGACCTCCCTCCCTCCCTCCCTTATTACTTCTTGGTTTTTTTATTATTAGCTGCATCGTTACGCCTGGACAAACTTTTTGAAAAGAACAGCAGTGAAGCACTGCGTGCTCAGGCCGTGGAAAATGAAAAGGAATAACTGGGAAAGAGGGGTGAGGGGGGAATTGAGGGCTAGAAACTGATAAAATTAATATGTCTGCCATTGACGGAGGACAAAGACTTGTATTTTACTAGGTACTATTTTCATAAAAATAACTCAATTTAGTAGTGTTGAATTTACTGATTAAAATTTTTATAAATATATCAGCACATTAATGAGATAGGGATGAGGAAGGAAGCATTTTAGAACTAGGCTACCCGCATTTGCGTGGAATTAAGAGTGGGGAAACTATCTAAGTAAAACCACCCTCAGTAGACCCAATTTGGAATCGAACCCCGACCTCTATGCTTACAGCAGGCCAATAAAACTTGAGAGTGACGCCTTAAAGCATTCTGCCATTGAAGCGGGTCAAATAAATATTATTCAGTTGATAACAATTTTTTTACTGATTGGCTGGCTACAAAATGTTATCGAGTTTGATTCTATTATTCCGGCTTCCGTTTCCAAACACCACTTAGCTACACAGCCTAATCTAAAGTAGTTTGAGCTCCATCAATACATGTAAGTGTTACACAATTACCCACAAGTTGCATGTGAATTACCTGTTTGTAAACTAGATAAAAATTGATAAACCTTAGAATTTTATAGTAGACTAATAATCATGGACAGATATTCAACAAGGCTGTATTCATTTCATTCACTGTAATAAAGATTGTTTTGAGTTATATAGTTCCGAAGAATCAATAACCAACTTTCTAGGAACCGAAACCGGTTCGTGTTTTTAAGAGCCCATACCACAGCCAATCTGTTATATTATATATTCAATTACGCTTGAACCGAAAATTACTTTGGAGAGTTGTTCTCTGCAATTTCTACTTGACAACAGTGACATTAGGAGAAACAAATCTCTTTTTTTTTAAATAATTATATTTTAAATTTCGTTGATTTTTTAAAATGCGAGGTGCTTTTTTCTTGTCTCGATTCTAGTATTTTATAATGAAGATTACAGAGAACCTAAATCTGACGCTTGATTCGAGATGTATTTTCTACCTAAGCTACGTGTTATCTGCGGCATGATATGATACTTATGTAAAGCATCGGTTAAACTGAACTGCCAAACTAAAACATTAAATTTTATTTTTAGGTTTACATTTTGTCCTGAGAATAAAATCTTAGTTTGGAAACAAATACTAACTATTTAGGGCTGTATAAAAGGTGAACCATTAACCCTGATTGTCCGTGGACCAGGAGGTAGAATACTGTCTACAGTATAGAATGTAGACCATGAACCATGATTGTCCGTGGACCAGGAGGTAGAATACTGTCTACAGTATAGAATGTGGACCATGAACCATGATTGTCCGTGGACCAGGAGGTAGAATACTGTCTAGAGTATAGAATGTAGACCATGAACCATGATTGTCCGTGGACCAGGAGGTGGAATACTGTCTACAGTATAGAATGTAGACCATGAACCATGATTGTCCGTGGACCAGGAGGTGGAGCACTGTACAGGGTATTCAATGTAGACCATGAACCATGATTGTCAGTGGACCAGGAGGTAGAATAGTGTCTAGAGTATAGAATGTAGACCATGAACCATGATTGTCAGTGGACCAGGAGGTAAAATACTGTCTAGAGTATTGAATGTAGACCATGAACCATGATTGTCCGTGGACCAGGAGGTGGAATACTGTCTACAGAATAGAATGTAGACCATGAACCATGATTGTCCGTGGACCAGGAGGTAGAATACTGTCTACAGTATAGAATGTAGACCATGACCCCTGATATTCAGTGGACCAGGAGGTAGAATACTGTCTAGAGTATTGAATGTAGACCATGAACCATGATTGTCCGTGGACCAGGAGGTGGAATACTGTCTACAGTATAGAATGTAGACCATGAACCATGATTGTCAGTGGACCAGGAGGTAGAGCACTGTACAGGGTATTGAATGTAGACCATGAACCCTGATTGTCCGTGGACCAGGAGGTGGAGCACTGTACAGGGTATTGAATGTAGACCATGAACCATGATTGTCAGTGGACCAGAAGCTAGAAGACTGTCCATGGTCTGAGTGATAGTGAAGTTGGGGGTGCTGTAGTGATAAGTTGATGGCGGGAGATTGTTGGCGTCACTACACTATTACACCCAGCTGTTCACAAGACGCGCGATTACCACCCCACACGTTCTGAGGGCGACAGTGGCACAACTCCACCACACTGGTTCCATTCCCTGTTTATCGGAGAGCTGTTTTCAAGCCAGGATATAGAAATATGGCACAACATTTGCTGAGTATCTATACAAATATGTGTTGAAATATTGCAATGATGTGACTAGGATCCTCTGTGATTGCCCAATGGTCCAAGTCAGGGGTCAGTGACCTTTCTGTCATAGTGGGCCCTATGAGTCTTAGGATAAAAATTTATCGGCAGGCATACAAAAATTATCGTGAAAAAAAAGTTAACTTTATAGTTCTCATATAGTAATTAGTTATTAATATATTTTTATGAAAACAATTGTTTGTTTGCTTAATATTTCACGGGCCAAATAAAATCAGTCAGCGTTCCGTAGGTTGCCAACCATGACCTGAACTCTCACAGTCGACTATACTAGACTGCTAATGACGGGAAGGTCAGAGTTTTAATCCTGGTTGGATGTTTTTATATAAAAGCTTCTCTACTATACCTCCACGAAAATACGGGCACACTTCATCTAAAACTGAGCTTTCCTATCCCGAACATATTGACCTATTTAATAAATATGCGTATTACCACCCACGAGTGGGTAGTGAGACGTGATTGATTGATTTATATAGAATTGGCTATGCAATTGTCTGAGAGCACCAAGACGCCATTTTAAAATATAATACTACCAGTTTTTAAATAAATGGCAAGGGCATTGAGGATTTTTACCAGAAATATTTCTTCTCATTTACAAATTTCTGTTTAAATTCCATAATTTTCATGACGGAATATTCCAGAATTGATAAGATTAATTGTTTGACAAACTAGACTAAACCTATATAGTGAATCAATATTTTATTTATTTTGTCTAAAAAGTACTTCTTTATTAAAAAGCTAAAATACAACTTGAACACACATCTCCTTCTACCTTTAACGTTAGTAACTTTTTAATGGCTAAATACCTATTCTTACCACAATTCTATTTTACATAATAGCTTGTGTGATAAGATAAAACCAAAACTATATAATTGAGAGAGGTTTATTATAAATCCCGGTTTAATTGACATTGTCCCAGTTTAAGAACACGTCCCGGATTCCCGGCCAGTTGGTCATTTTGACCCGGTTTGTAATTAAGTACGCACCTATGATGATTATTAATTTTAATTGTTCTATAAATTTGTCGTCCCCGCCAATTTCCCGCCCTGTGTGTTTGCTAAGGGTCACAGTTAGTTATCTGTTAATTAGGCTCGCAGCTCCCCTCGCTAGACTCGAGTAAAACCCTTCTTATCTTCAGTGGTGGCGTGGTTTGTAAGGTAGCCCACTGTTGCTCTGAAGGGTGGTTATCAAGTAGCCCACGCGTGTCGGCCCCTCTCCCCCTCATATCACCAGGGACACTGTGAGGGATGGGGGGGGTATGTGCCCCCCTCGTGCGCACCCTGTAATGGTGGCACCTGTCTAGAAGAGATGGAAGGGGAGTGACGTCATAGCGTCATCCTGACAGACGCCTCTTTGCTAAGCTGTTCATACGTCACAAGTTGAAAGAGTAGCAAGACAACTAACCGTACGTACCAATGTACCATTCCATCATGCTTCAGCAACCTAATGGTAATGTTCCATATTTTCCCAATAGGGCCTTAAGGAAGTCGTGTTGCGCTCCTTGAGTCAGGTTGAATCCTTCAACACTGTGGTTCACTAGTGTCAATGAATGATCAGTGATAAAATTACTTCCTAATGTGCAGTTGTTGAACGACTCGTTTTTAACATGTTTATCATAAAGGGACCATTGTAATCGTAATCGGAAGCCTGCGTACGCTCATTGTGTGGTGGTATTATGTGATAAGGGGGTCGGTTCGTTAGTTTTGTGGAAGCCAGCCGATTGACTCAAGATAAGTATGTGTAGCCTCACTATAGTTATACCATGTTTAAAATTCCCCTCAATGGTATATAGCAGCCAATACCCTGTTTGAACGACTCGAGCTCTCACCAATGACTGCAGCCATTTTAAGGGCCTGGTAATGCTCGTTGGAAGAGCCAGCCTCTAATTTACGGTATCAGAAGAAACCAATATTGAGTTATAGCTTTGTCTTCGGCAGCTCAGTCAGCCCACAGTGTTGCCAGAGCTATCAGCACTTTATAGACCACCCTCCTTCCCTTCACTCATCCAAAGAGTGAGACTGAGTTAGCAAGCACAACACAAAGCTATAATCCTCTGAAACCTGTATTGCATTTTCATTACTAAAATATTACCTGCGACACATAATGAAATAAATGTTCCGGAACCCCGCACGGAATTTCTCACTCCATTGTTTAAAAATGGAGATATTTACTAAAACTCGTAATATATGTGAAATGAAATAATATACACTAGCAAACCCAAGCATAAATTGCACTATATGTATCTATAACCTTTTTCTTTGAGTCCCGGTTTTAATTTTTATAATTTTGTTTTTAAATAATTAATGTCCCCATTTGTATGTTTGGAGCGATAAAAAGATCAATGTTGGGTCCACAAGAGTCAACACTTTGTATTAAAATTTCAACTTCTGGTTAAAATTTTCGGCATTTTATTAGGTGTTGCAAATCTTCATACGATCACATTGCTATTAAATTCCTTATTTATAAATTTTAAATATTGACTATTGAGTCTAAAATGGATATAGATCATTATTGTAAAAACATTTCTCCTAAGAGTTTTAAGGAAAAACAACAAACTTTTAGAGACTTACTTATATTTAATTACTCTATGGTATTGGAGAATTATTCCGTTAAAACTTAAGTAGTATCTCTTTACAACTAAAGATCACAAAATAGTATCAATATATTTTCCAATATCTCAGAAACTGTTGGATTTATAAAAATATATTTCAAATAAAGTTTTTATTTTTAATAGTACTACAATTTTGAAGTGATAAGTTATTTAATATTTCAAATAGTTGTGGAGATACGGAAGTTTTTAGTTCTGTAAATTACCATAAAGTTCATTTTCATGGTAAAATGAAAATAGCCAGTTTATTTATAATCTTAATCTGATAAAATCGATTTTTTTCTCTTATCGCCCTTTTTTAAACTACTCTTAATTTTAAGTTTAAACAGCCACACAGACAGACTTCATTGCAAAGACCACTTTTTAGGGTTAGGGTGTCTTGAGACGTCGACATCTATCAACATTTCAGGTAAGATTTTCTTTTGCGGTCGCAATACTTTTACCTTTTGTGTTCGAAAAATTAAATATATACATATTTACGTATTGCCTGAAAGTTATTGGTTTTATAAAATTGTGTGTCCTATAAAATATTTGTGTTATAAAGAGACCTACATATTTGTAGCGATAAATAATTTCATATCTCAAATAGTTTAGGAAATATTGTAAAAAAATATATAATCTACGAATAACCAGAGCCCTTAAAGTCATTTTGCCGAAATATTGAGAAAATCCATTTTATTTGGAATATTTATAAATGTTTAGAAATGAAATTTAATCAAAATCGTTAGAGCCGATTTTGAGAAAATCTACTTTTTCTCTTTTTGGCCTTCAATAAACTACCCTTAATTTTAGGGTTAGATATCCAATTCCAAAAATCCCTTGGCGCAACCCTATGAAAACCCTAGATACCAAGTTTTAGCTCGATCGGTAAAATAGTTTAGGCTCTAGTTGGAGGTACATACAGACAGACAGACGGAAAGTAAAAAAAAAACTTTTTTTGGATTGGTGGTGAGGGGGGGGGGGGTCATGAAATGTCAATATTTATCGAAATCTTGAGTTTAATTTTTTTGACGATCACAATACTATACCTAAGGATTTATAGTTTACTCAAAACCTATTTTTGAACATTTTGAAAATTATATTTGAAGCTATAATACTTATACAATATGAGAAATTTTCGCGATTGTGTCGTACCATTTATTTACTTAATACTATATCGTGTATTTATTTTAATTCCATTGTTATGATTATTTTATTTTAAATGTTTACCTGTAGATAAAATATAATGGAAGTTACTATTGATGAAATTTCGAGTGAAACAATTAATTTCATGTCACCCTCTTCGGTGGCCGCATGGTCTAATACGCTACTCTCGCAGTAGACTAGACTGACGATGACTGGGAGATCGAGGTTAGTATCTCGGTCGAGTGTACTGAAGGGTTTTTCCAAAATGGTTTCCAACTCTCCCTTCTCGCAAATGAGGGTACACTTCCTATAAATCAAACTTTCCTGAACCCTAAAAATATGATCGTAGTTAGTACATAAGCGTATAGCCCGAATGGGTAGTAAGAAAAAGTGCCAAAAGACATCATTTCATATCGAATTAATTATGTTGGCCATTCATTTTTTTTACACAATATATAGTGTATATGTTGTTTCTATGTGTATATGTAGTACACTATTTCACACTGTTTCTTTAAAAATATATTTCTTTCCGTGTAATATGTATTCCAAATTAGCTTTTCATATTAGTAAGTAAATTCTCTTAGGGCTGATTGTATAATGTATATATATTTTTATTTCTGAGTGCTGCCTATAACATTAAATAATGTAAAATATTTTTATTCAAAGATAGGGGGTTTATATATACTTTATGATCATCTCTAAAACCGTCTTCACAGCTCAAACTTGTATTTGTTTAACTAATATAAAATTCGCATATGTAAATTGATTAAATTTCATTAGTTTAATTTGTAAAACCGTTTGAACAGTTTCCTATTATTGTGCCTCAAATGTTTTACAAGTCAAATGGAATAATAGATATATGTAAGATCCACTTTTTTTAAAGTTTGTTACCACATAGAACGTTTGAGCCATTATAATCTTGAGGCCGAAAATGTCCATGATTACCAAAATTTCCTTAGCCTATGAGAAAATAAAAAGGCTAATATTTTTAATCAATATTATTCTAAATAATGTTAAGTACAGTAAAAGTTAATATTTTATAAACAGAAATAGGTATGTATTACTTTATATAGATTTACTATTCCTAACTAATGTTCATCCATATTTTCGGGTTCAGATTATACGCTAATTTGTTTTTAAATACAATAATATAAGCTATTTATTCAATATGAACAGTTAGTAAAGTGACGTGCTTATAAAATATAAACTTTTCAATTAATGAGTTAAAAACTTAATATTCAATTATGTGTCCACCACGAGCAACGAATACATTTTAAACATGGGTTTGAATCAATAAGTATTTTCCTGCTCCTACTGTCAACTTTAGGCCTCATCCTAAACTACAATACCTAGTACCTTTCAAAAGGGGCGGAGGTTGAACTAAGCAAAGAGACAGGAAGGGAACAATAAGTGCACTGGTCTCACAACCCAGCTCTCTTGCACGCACGTGCGTACACACACATACACACACAAACACATCTCAGCCCATGAACGTTTAAAAATTACAAGATTTTTGTGTATAGCTGTTTGACTATTCTATTGATTCTATTGATGCCTAAATTGTACGTCTACCACTCTCAGGTGAACACATTGATTCCTATTTATGATTTGAAATATTGGGAACATCATTTTAAAGCTTCACAATATTGGAATAAATTGTTTGTCGTGTCACTTCTAGACGATCGTGGCAACGCTGTAAATGGAAGACCCTTGTAAATTGCTAAACGATACAAGTAGTTCCCGGTATTCTTACAAGTAGCGTTACACTACGGTTACCAAAATATTTCAAATTTTAATTTTATAAATAAGATTTTAAAGCTTAGTATTAAACTAATAAATAAATAGTTAAAATAAGGAGATAAATATTATCGAGCCTTGTAATTTCTTCTTTTTCCAACATCCATATAAATCTTGTTTAAGAAGTTATTAATTAAAAAAAATAGAACAATAAATAAAAATTCTAATCCAAGATAATTGAAATAAAAATAGTTTTTCTTTGTATTGTAAAATTCAATTTTGAATATTTAAATTAAAGAAGCCATTATAAACAAAATAGTGTGAGGCTGAAAATGTGATGGTTCTCATTGTATAGTTTAATTAGTATGATTAGTAAAAGTTACATAGAGTCTTATTATAGATAATATAAATCCCTTTTTATTGGTGAAAACCGATTTCACATGCATGGAACGATTTTTTCACAATCTTTTATTTTGTAATATCATGTTTTTATGGGTGAACGAGAGTTGACCGGCCCCTTAACCTGGAGGCTGTGGGCCTGGTGTATTCCTTGTCTGTGGCCTAAAGGGAGGAATTTGATACCCAGTGAATGCACTGCTATTGGTTTTCATTGAAAGCGGATTCTTCTCTTACCTCCAGAAAAAAGCTGTTGCGGGTGTGAGGGGGGGAGGGGGTTCTTGTACTTTATTTTATTTAAAAGGATTGTTTGCCTCTCTAGCTCAGAGTTATATTAGTACAGTTTTTTATAAAATATAAAATTGTGATTACAAGTGGATGGAATCTTAAGGATGTGGGCGTATTGAAATTTATCTACTGAAAAAATATATTATTTTTAAATGTGCAGATTTTTTAAAAGAAATACCAGAAAATATATTTAATTATCTTTAAAAATTCTATTTGTATGCAATAAAATCATTCAAAGAGACAAAGGATGAAAAAATTAGTTCTCTAACACCCTGTCCTAGAACAACCGCACGTTGTAAAAACCCACGAATAGTATTTTGGGAAGATGCTCCAAATCATTAGTCGAACTTCTTCCCACCATTTTTTATTTCCCATCTTTAGTTTTCAAAAAAAATCCCCGGTATCTTCACTAAAAATAGTTCCTAAGACATCCCATCACTTCACCACTGAGCTATAAAAAACTGCCACCCGGCCAAAAAATGCACACATTTTGTTAAGGAAAGCGGCTGTTTGTCAGCACATATCATTCCCAGACACCTCCTCGTGGGTCTGAGTGGATGTTTTGAGGGGTGCGGGGGAGGGATCCGGCCCCGACAGGAAATGAGGGCAGAAAATCTCTCTGAATCACTAAAACAAAAGACATCAATTCCAGTGGCAGCTTGCCAAAGATATTCAAGATAGGTACAGCACGATAACGTTATTAGACAATGAGACAGGCTATATCACGGGGGTTATTCAACTCAACCACTTAGCTCAGTCAATAGTGTGTCGGTTAGATTCCCGGCATGGCTGACCTTTTTAATTGATAAAATTGGGATCTTCTATTTCATAACTTCAATTTACAAACTGTACATGAAGATGTAGCTGGTTGATACAAATGAAGTATATCCATTCAAAATGGTCTCCATTCTGACATTTCTCAAAAGAACAACATTAATTTAAAAAATCTGGAATTGCATTCACTCGGAATAGTCTACAATCCATCTAGAGTCAATTTAATTTGAAAGTTCTGTCAATTGATCCAGAAAGTGTAATAGTAATAAGTACTAGGCTCGTCTTTGTTTTTAATTACCATGCACTCATGGCTAGCAACTCATGGCTAGCTGCGACTATTTGACCTGTGAGAGCAGGACACGTGCCTAGTGCCCATTCCCGTTCAGTAAGTCCCGAATTCCGTGGACAAAAGGGGCGGACTGTTGACCACACATCCAGTTCGAGTCGACAGTCTTGTTCTTTCAACGTTATTGGACAGGCTCAAGACTGAAGTATGCAGGAATATTCATCTTAGAGACACAGCCATTAACAACAGTCACGTTAGTAGACCTCGTTGGTCCTGGGGTTAAGTTCTCACCTCAGGACCCGATGTTCGTGGGTTCAAACCCAGTCGGTGTTGACGGACCTTTCTTGAACGATAAAAACACGTAACAAAACTTCCTTCTGAGGGAAGATAAAGCCGTGTTGTTCTTGTTGATTGTGGCATTGAAAATAACCTCGGACGGTATGGGAGAATACCTTCACTGGCAACATTGGTAGGCCCTTTCTCTCTCGCTAATAGAAATTCTTGTGTACTGATATAATCAGTCGGTTCGGAAATTGCAAGAAATTCTTGTGTGCTGATATAATCAGTCGGTTCGTAAATTGCAAGTTAAATACTTCAACTAAATAAAAATAAAATTTTTAAATGGTTTTTCACTCTCTCCCCACTCAAATGCGGGTACGCTTACTATAAATTCAAACTTCCTCACAACAAATGCCTTAGTCTAGTTAGTACACATGCATATAGCCCCAATGGCATACATCCCAAACGGGTAGTAAGACGTGGTGCTGAAAAAATAAATATATATCACCCTAAATGTATCTCAAAGCAGATATGCGGTATTTTTCCCGCGCGGACAATAATCTCGTCGCTAGATACAAGCGACTGTTCTAGTCCGGCGGCGCGGAGATTTTCTTTCCCTGTGTGAACGCTAACATTTGAATCAATGTATTTCAGCGGATAAAATTCGCGTGATATAATAGCCCTCGCGTGTAAGGGCACTAATGAGTAGTGCGACGCGGTGATAAAAAAAACTTAAAAAACAACGGTCCCGTATATTGTGGTTGTGTCCTGTTTCTAGTTGTGTGCACTGTACATTTTGAAAGAGGCTGAGTCATACCGCCATTTTGAGTAGCCATTCCGTGTGCGCGAAATGACGAGGTTGCGCTGATAAATCAGGAATATTTTTTTATTTTATAAGAAAGATCTATTGTTACAATAGTGAAAACTCAGCCGACTGTAAGGGCGAGCAAGAAAAAAGTAAATATCCAGTAGAGTTTTTAAACAATTTAACGCACCCGGGAATACAGCCACACAAGTTAAACATAAAAACAGGCGGTATAATAAAATAATGCTCCTTGGGTACTTGAATACTAAACAGGGCTTATGCATTGGACCTGCCTAGCAATGACAAAATTAGATAAAACGCTATAATCCACGCAACAATTATAACAGGTTTACCTCAAGGGAATATCTATTTCTTGCCAACAATCGATTTGATACCTGTAGGCCCTGACATCCCCGTTGTTTAGAGACAGGGACAGTTCGAAGCTAAACTGTGTTCTAAATTACCAATAACTATCAACAAGGTCAAACCTTGGTATCTATCTGCTCAAATCCGTTTTCAGCCTTGGCCTATTTTACTGTACGTGGCCTTTTCGTATTCAATTTTATAATCCATTTAATAAAAATATAATTATTTAGTTAGCTCTCACTTTTTACACTAATTAATGAGGGCTAGATTTTGTTAGGTTGGTTAGACAGGCCTAAAAACCAGTTATCAACAAAGCCAGAAACTAAATTTGGCTGGTTGATAGCCATAATTATTCATTTTTAATTGTAGCCACTAGTCAAATGTTTCACTTTATTGGAAGTTTAGGACTTGAGGTCGTCCCCCCCTTCCCTCTTCCCCCCACTCATAGTTTTGTAACTGATCCTAGGAACTGCAGGCTGTCTGTTCGTGAATGATTACCGACGACTCTCTTCAGCCAATTTTGTGTGTCTTTTTTTTTAGCATGGCGTCTTACTATCCGTTAGGTTTGTATGCGTATTCACTAGCTACACTAATGTGTCAGGTATGAGGAAGGTTGCATTTAGAGGAAGTGTGCCCCCATTTGTGAGGAAGGAGAGTAGAATACTATTCAGAGAAAATAGCTTCAGTACAATTGGGCAAGAGTATAACCTTGACCTCCCCTTCATAGGCAGTCTAGTCTACTGTAGTGACCCGCCTCGGTGGCGTAGTTGGCTAACGCGCTTGTCGTGTAGAGTTCTACTGCTGAGGACGGGGAGATCGAGGATCGAATCTCGGTCGGGTGAACTGGGGGTGGTTTTTCCTAAATGGTTTTCCACTCTCCCTCCACGCAAATGCGGTTTCACTTCCTCTAATTCAACCTTCCCAATTCCTATTCCATTAGAGTAATTAGTACTTAAAGCGTATAACCCGAACGGGTAGTAAGACGCGGTGCTAAATATTATTATTATTATTACTAGCAGTCCCGCACGGCGTTGCCCGTG
>CABFVX010000477.1:232006-253601 GCA_902151425.1 Timema shepardi | reverse complement strand
AAAAATGTCTAAAAATTATAGAAAAATGTTAAGGGTGGACAACCCTTATCACTAAGGGGTATGAAAAATAGATGTTGGCCGATTCTCAAACCTACTCAATATGCTCACAAAATTTCATGAGAATCGGTCAAGCCGTTTCGGAGGAGTACGGGAACGAACATTGTGACACGAGAATTTTATATATAAGATTATTATTATCTACTGTAGTGACGCCTTATATTATTTATTTTCATTTATTTGAGGTGTGAACTTTCTAGACTGATTGATTATATCACGAATTATAAACTTAAATCTATAACAGACACAACATCCAGCTCGTGGGCGTTAATTCATCGCCGTGAAAGGGGAAAACTTACATTTAACCACTGATAATTTTTTCGGCTATGTCAAGAATCGAATCGGGACCATTTTCTCAGTAGACATACACGCTACCGACTGAGATTGTGTGATGCCTTAGATCATGCGGCCACCAAAGCGGGTATGAGAATCTTTATTAAAATTTAATATCAATTAGATAATATTCTAATAGGTTATTTTTTGTGGCACAATGATTTGCATTTATTATTTATAAGAAATATTAGTTTATTATATACCAGCTGATTGTTATATTGTGTCGAGTAGATAGATACAACATTCACTGGCCGGTTCTGTTACGTCCATGTTTGTTCTACCACTTCTTACTGACCTTTTCATTTCACCAGTGGGGCAGGGGGGAGAAAATAATTGATAAATTAGGTATGAAGAACTGCTTATAAAATAAAAACATTGATGACATTGTATTATATTATCAGTGTTATTTTATGGATGTTGATACTTTTTATAACTCGGAGCTATACTGCCAGTTCGGGCTATACGCATCATATTGATATTATCTATCGAAAAGGTCCACTGCGGATCAAATTATTGGACGTATGAATTACAGGTAGTAGTTTTAGTAACCCTTTTAGATGCCAGGTAAACCTTTCTTGAGAAGATTGGACTAAGTAATTCCTAGCGTCACGCTCGTGTTGGACTAGACTGCTGATGACAGGAAGAGCGAGGGGGGTGGGGTGGGGGTTCAAATCTTGGTCGGGTGTACTGCTCCCTCCATGCGAATATGAGTACACTTCCACTTAATTTAACCTTCCTAATCCCTAGCTCACTAGTATAATTATTACCTACGCATATAATGTGAACAGGTAGTAAGACGAAGTGTTAATAAAGTTATTTCTATAGAATTTAGAGGAAATGTATCTGCATTTTTATTAGAGGAATGTGAGGAACCATTAATAAACCTCAGGACGTCTATTCATGTAAGGAAAATATTGTTTTTGAAATAACTCTTATTGTTATGAGTTCTGTCTTACGACAGGTCCATTTCTTCTGTCAGTGAACTCAGACCACCAACGCACCCTGTCCTCTGCCTCCTCCTTCTTCTCCCAGAATTTTCTTCTTTCCTTCAAGTCTTCCAATACTTGAATCCTCCTTCTTCCTAAGCTCCTCTTTCCCTCAACACCTCCTTCTATGACGTCGCGCAGAGGACAGTCCCGCCTAAGGAACTCTTATGATTATGATTGAATGTAGGAGTTGCTAAACTTGTGTGCAGTGTCCGACCGAACATAAATAATATTTCTGACTGATGATGTGTTAAACGGGGAGTTAACGCCGTGTAGTTGTGTGAGGGTGGGAAGTTGCGGTACCACGTGCGTCACGTGTGTTGTGGTCGCGTGGCTTACACGTGGCACCGCCACATCCTTCCGGGCCTACTCTACCCTCCGGCGGGAGGGGGTGGATTGTGCCAAAAAATGTGTTTAAAAATGTGTGGAAGCCACCCTCGTCTGTTTGTTGGCTTAGGACAGGCAGGGCCGAGGTAGACGAATGTCTCTATCATTGCGACGAGCTACTATAAGAAATATGGGCCACGGTTCTCCAAACTCTGGAGAGAAGATAATAATTTGTTTTTAAACACACCCAAAGTGTGGACACATTTTGTCCACACGATAGTGAATTAATCAAATTTTATCGCCGTTAAACCGCCAACTTTAGAGGGGAGGTATGAATACTGTTTGTTTACTTGTCTTGTAGCACTTGAACCATATTTTTATTGAGTGTTGATTGTAGTTCAATATTAAGTTAATGGCATTACTCATGGTTATAAGCGGAGGGATTATGGAGTTCACCCTCTCACTCCAATCTTCCAAAATTTCTGAAGTTTTCAATATAAATCTTAAAGATGGCCTTGTATTAAACTTTAAACAACTTAAGGAGCCAGTCACGATTCAAAAGTTTGCCAGTGAAAAACCAATACAAATATTTTTTAGAATCATATATTTAAAAAAAAAAGGTGAATATCAGTCTAAATATCTTCTATAGACATTCAATTATTTTTTTAATACCAGAGGTAGCCATTCCAATTGGCTTTTATATCCATATAATATTTAAAAAAAATCCAAATGAGGACAACTTTAATTAGCTTTAAGATTATTCATACCTCAAAAATGTGTCATTAAGATACCCTTTTTAATAGCTTATAGAGGCATCTAATTTGGGGGGCGGGGTATTAGGTGAGAAAAACTATAAATAGCTATTATGGGCATACAAATTTCAAAATAATTTCTGGGCTAGTACCAAATAACTTATAGGAAATCTAATTATTTACAAAACTTAAGGACTACTTAAAATAGCTTTTAGAGTTATTAAATTTTCAAAAAATTTGCCAAGTAACCTATAGAAGTATTAGAATTTTTTTAAACCGGGAAGGGGGGGGGGAAGTTTTTTTAAAATAGTTTTTAAATAATTTCCAAAATATTTCCAAACGAAAACCACTCCAAACAGCTTCAAGGAGCATCCAATTTTATAACAACATTAACTGAGAGGGGGAAGGGTAAAATATTACCTGTTCCCACCTTGCACAAATAAAGTTCCATCACTACTGTATAAAATAAAAATATTCTTATTTCTTAGGGCTTAGTAATAGTCTTAATAGCATTCCAATGATAGTGCTGGCCAACACAGACATTAAGACGCTATGCTAGTCAAGCAGGAATTCATAAATATCAGAAACCTTGTGGGCTTATAATGTAACTGGGTGAAGCTATGAATTTGAAGGGGTGAAATGGGGGAAAGAGGAAAATACTAATGCCATTAAAATTTGAATTGTCAACCCCTATTAAATTACATCATTTTATCAGAATAAAATCTGGCCTACGTTTCTATACCAATTACCTTTTATTTACCGGGCATTTACATGTTAATGATAAATCTAAATATGTGAATTTTTGGGACTTTTCATAGTGGCATAGTTCAACTTTAAACTATTTTCAAATGTCTATATGTGTATAGGTAGGGTCATAGAACCTGTGATTTTAACCCCCCCGTCCCCCTCCCCGTCATACCCAAAACTAAAGTATCTCTACGCTTATGACCGATTACTAAATATATATTCGTCCACGGTGAAAGCTTGTAATCAGATTAATTTTATCCCTTGATATGAAAAACTGTATATCACCCGGATTTAAGGCGTCACAATCGCAAAATGATAAATTGCTGATGATGGGGAGATCGGGTTTCGAATTTATGTCATGTTTACTGATGGGAATTTTTATTAAATATTTTTCCATTATACCTTGACGCAAATGCGGGTAAACTTCCTCTAGAGTCAACCTTTCTAATCCCTAAAACATAAGAGTAATAAATATATATGCGTATAGCTCGAACGGTTAGTAAGAAGTGAAGCTAGATAATAGAATAAAGCTACGAGCACATTAAAAGTGTATTTCGTTGTCTACAGTCTCCGGTGGCCATTCCTATGCCAGAAACATTCAAACTTCCATCAATAGGACGATATTCATCATTTAGTAAACAACTTTGTAAACTTTTTGAAAGGTTCTTTACCTCAGCTATGGACACTGTAATAGAAAGACTAAGACTAGAAATGAAATTGAAATATATTATTTAAAATATTAAAATATATTTTGACACATAAATTCTCTTTGCGAACATCCCCCATTTGATAGTGTATGGAGACACGTCATTAGACGAGTGGTCTAAACGTAAAGCTCATTTAGCCTGGTTTTACGGTGATAACGAGGCTCGAGATTGAATCCCGGCTTGGTGTACTGAGAGTGTGTTTTTATAAATGGTTTTTCATTTTCTCTACACACAAATTCTTGTACAATTCCTCAAAATTATACCTCCCTTATCTCCACTACATTAGAGTGATTGAAATGTTGAATAGCCTTGACGTGTGATAAGATTTGGTTGAAAATAAGTGATGACTGGAGTTTCATGATATGGTTGTTTAATTCAGGTTAAAACATGATGACTGGAGTTTCATGATATGTTTGTTTGTTTCAGGTTAAAACATGATGACTGGAGTTTCATGATATGTTTGTTTGTTTCAGGTTAAAACATGATGACTGGAGTTTCATGATATGTTTGTTTGTTTCAGGTTAAAACATGATGACTGGAGTTTCATGATATGTTTGTTTGTTTCAGGTTAAAACATGATGACTGGAGTTTCATGATATGTTTGTTTGTTTCAGGTTAAAACATGATGACTGGAGTTTCATGATATGTTTGTTTGTTTCAGGTTAAAACATGATGACTGGAGTTTCATGATATGTTTGTTTGTTTCAGGTTAAAACATGATGACTGGAGTTTCATGATATGTTTGTTTGTTTCAGGTTAAAACATGATGACTGGAGTTTCATGATATGTTTGTTTGTTTCAGGTTAAAACATGATGACTGGAGTTTCATGATATGTTTGTTTGTTTCAGGTTAAAACATGATGACTGGAGTTTCATGATATGTTTGTTTGTTTCAGGTTAAAACATGATGACTGGAGTTTCATGATATGTTTGTTTGTTTCAGGTTAAAACATGATGACTGGAGTTTCATGATATGTTTGTTTGTTTCAGGTTAAAACATGATGACTGGAGTTTCATGATATGTTTGTTTGTTTCAGGTTAAAACATGATGACTGGAGTTTCATGATATGTTTGTTTGTTTCAGGTTAAAACATGATGACTGGAGTTTCATGATATGTTTGTTTGTTTCAGGTTAAAACATGATGACTGGAGTTTCATGATATGTTTGTTTGTTTCAGGTTAAAACATGATGACTGGAGTTTCATGATATGTTTGTTTGTTTCAGGTTAAAACATGATGACTGGAGTTTCATGATATGTTTGTTTGTTTCAGGTTAAAACATGATGACTGGAGTTTCATGATATGTTTGTTTGTTTCAGGTTAAAACATGATGACTGGAGTTTCATGATATGTTTGTTTGTTTCAGGTTAAAACATGATGACTGGAGTTTCATGATATGTTTGTTTGTTTCAGGTTAAAACATGATGACTGGAGTTTCATGATATGTTTGTTTGTTTCAGGTTAAAACATGATGACTGGAGTTTCATGATATGTTTGTTTGTTTCAGGTTAAAACATGATGACTGGAGTTTCATGATATGTTTGTTTGTTTCAGGTTAAAACATGATGACTGGAGTTTCATGATATGTTTGTTTGTTTCAGGTTAAAACATGATGACTGGAGTTTCATGATATGTTTGTTTGTTTCAGGTTAAAACATGATGACTGGAGTTTCATGATATGTTTGTTTGTTTCAGGTTAAAACATGATGACTGGAGTTTCATGATATGTTTGTTTGTTTCAGGTTAAAACATGATGACTGGAGTTTCATGATATGTTTGTTTGTTTCAGGTTAAAACATGATGACTGGAGTTTCATGATATGTTTGTTTGTTTCAGGTTAAAACATGATGACTGGAGTTTCATGATATGTTTGTTTGTTTCAGGTTAAAACATGATGACTGGAGTTTCATGATATGGTTGTTTGTTTCAGGTTAAAACATGATGACTGGAGTTTCATGATATGGTTGTTTGATTCAGGTTAAAACATGATGACTGGAGTTTCATGATATGGTTGTTTGTTTCAGGTTAAAACGTGATGACTGGAGTTTCATGATATGGTTGTTTGTTTCAGGTTAAAACATGATGTGAAGAGTTTCTTCCACTACGTCATCAAAACCGATCATGAATGCGCCCTGTAAAGTAAGTGTGTGATCGTATAAGAATATTCTTAGTTTCAGTTGTTTATTGACATCATCTCAAGTTTATAAGATATGCAGGATTTTGTTATTTATTTTTGCGAGCTCGTGTGACCTAATTGAGACACTAATTACGTTTATCTCATTGGGATTCAAAAGGGGTGAAAATAGGGTATTTCGATCCATATTCCAGCGAACTTCACCCTCCCGATCACCCTTCATGTTTCTTAAAACCGGCTCACATGCCAAAGATAAGAATATTCAAGCTCATTAATAGAAGAAAACTTGTATGTATATTGTATGCACATTTGATAAATTATGTTCATAAAAATAAGCAGAGCACAGAAACTATTTTAACTATTTGGTTTTAAAAACAAGTCTCCTTGCTGAACACGAGACGAATCTTTAATATCTCAGTGACGAGCTAAATCAAGGGTTCTGAGTTCGATTCCCGCGTCCAGGTGTAATTTCTTAAATAATTTAAATAAATTGAATTGTGTTCTCTTCCAATGCCCTAATTACAATGATGTAAATATTGTGTGTTGATATTCATTGTAAGACAATTCTTTGATACGCGCTCTCGTAATGAAGAACTGATCAAATGTTCTACACATTGTAGTTTTTGAAAGAATATGACTGCAGAGTATAGGCCTACTAATGAGTGTCACATAGATGTCCGCTTTGTCTATTAAAATGTACTATTTGGCCTGTTGACGTTTTGCAGTTATAGCTTTCAAATTTAGCATTTTCAATTTTAGAAACGCAAATTGGATATATATAATTACCTTAGATATAATATAATATATTCTTTATCTAAATTTAATGCCAAATTAAAATCCCCCCTTTGAAAGTTTTTAAATTTTACTAGCGCATCTATGATATATAATCTTTAATTTTTTTTAAATATTAAAATCGCTTGGGTAAGAACTCCTGGAACCACTGTTTAAAGGATTAACTTCACTTTTTAAATATATAAATAAAAATTCCCCCCTTTAATTACGTTATCAATTAAAACTTTTCAGACATAGATTTTGTGTATCAATGAACATCTTCATTTTAAAAAAAGTTTCCAATGTTGATTAAAAATAATAGATTTGTATTTTTCAAAAATTTCTTCTAGTAGAAACCAACTCTACCAAGAAGATAACAATACATTATGTCTGATTTCCCGCGAAATTAATCAATTCAACTGTAAAGTTCCACCTTTTCTGAAACTTCAAACTGTTTATTTGGGTGGTTCTATATTAAACAGTCACTCGCTTACTCCCTCACCCGTCAGAGCCATGAAATGCTGGCACCTGGATCGAGACTTCTCATCAGAAGCTATTATTTTACCTTTTAGTGAAGGATGCTATCTCTACCAGTCGTTATTATTGTGGCCGCCTCTGCTGACAGTCACCTGGTGGCAGGGGCCGGTATCACCTAGAAGTCGGTTAGAACCACCTCGCCCCTTCACTAGTTATCTGTGCAACGTTCTGGACAGCAAGGACTGATTGGGACGGTGGCACAGTCATCTGGCGACTCACCATTGTTTCACTGGGGGGGAAGAGATAAGAATATACGTTATCAGGAATAGATTGATGAAATGTCTGTTCAAAGGACGATTGGATCACATTATTCAGTGATGCTTCAGAAGATATAGGAATTGAAAACGTTAACAACTTATTTCGAGAGGATAAGCATTCAATGTGCAGTTTCAAACACACGAGGTGCTCAATAAGGACCGTGAAAATAGTCCAGTCTCGGGAGTCAACATCACATCTTCCAAAATAGGAGATAACAAACGAGCAGTTCAGGTCAAATGGAGGATTGGCGGACGTCCTAATCTCTACTATATAATATAGGTTCTAAATTAAATGTATTGTCTAAGGATTGAGAGTATTTTAAATTTCGTGACTAATTAAACAAAATAGTAGGCCTATTATGTTAACCTAGAATAAAGCACTTAACCTAAATACTTTTTTTTAAAGAATCGATTACTTTATGTATCGTGGTATAATATCTTTAAATGAAGACTATATACCTACAGCTTGGTAGTCAAATAGGCCACCGGTGTATATCTGAGTCTTGTCTGTCAACTATAGGTCGCTCAGTCCTAGTACCACCGTAGAGTATATTTATGATGTTTATCTCATTGAAGTTCTATCAGTAGGTGCCACGGTATGTTAGCATGCGTGGGATGACCTAAGCGTGTACACCTATATCACGTAGTCAGACGCGTACAGTCCAGTTTTTAAAGGAAGAACCTTATCTGACAGCAAGAAAGCTACTAGATTCTACTTTAATGTATTCATACGTCAGGTTATGCTATATGCAACTGTCACATCAGATACATATTATCAATATCTATGATAACCAGATTAAAAAATAACAATGTTGGTCACAAAAGTATATTTTTATTTTCTAAAAGTTACTTCCTGTAAAAATCCCTCTATGGACAAAGTGTGAGAAGGAACTTAAATCAATTTGTATCAGGGTTTATTTCCGCCACGTATTAATACCTATCCAGGCTATCCGCGTGTTTACACTCATGGGGTAGAGATGAGAAAGATAGAATCTAAAATAACTCTACTCATATTTTCATGAAGAGGATAAACCATTTAGAAAAAACTCACCATACCTGACGGGATTAGAACCTCAACCTTCCTATCAGCATCAAACCAAACCAAATGAGACTGACGCCTTAGTCCATGTTCCCAGCGTTGTGGGTGTCTAATACTAACCCTGGCCTGTCATTAGAAACACAAAATGAATGTGAAACATTAGAGATAGTGGACTGTGAACCATTGTACTGGAGATTACTTTGTTCACGAGTGTCAACTCTAACCGATAGCTCGGGACAGCTGATGGTTCCTTGTTGACACCGGTGGTTGTTGGTCGTCAAGAGGACATCCGCTGTCACAACAATCACCCTCAAGTGCTAACGGACCACCATTGACCTTTCACCTGGGTCACTTCAGTAGCTACAACCAGCTGGAACTGGCGATCGTGATCTCCTGAAACATTACCTCAAGAGCCAGTACTGATTATAAGCAACTTATACTTCCCAGCAGTACTAGGCAAGTCAAATTTAGGAAATTTAAAGGGAGTATGGGGCACAGTGCTTAGACAACATATACTGCCTTTTAATGGCATTAACAGCCATTATACTTGTTTTTATTGATTAATATTTGTTTTTCTTAAAAATGTAATGACTTGATGGTAGTTTACTGATAAACAATTTTTGTAAATGTGGCTACAACACTATAGGAGAAAGTATGTATGATCAAATTGTAACGTTTATTTGAAATGTGTGGGTATTTTAACTGAAAGAAATCATTCACAAATATTTTCTGCCTGGGCCTTCTCCATGTCGTAATCCTCACGCTTGTTTAGTCGACGTCCCTCCCACCTGTCTGAATCAGCGGTGCGTTGCCAGTCAGCCTCCAGTGAAACAATCCGTGACCTACCCCCTACCTCCATCGTACCGGTCACAAGTCGGTGTCGTGTGGACGCAGCCAACACCTGTACGAAGCATGCATGTGTCACTCCATGCGAGTAATTACCATATTAACCGGCAAATCTCTCGACATCAGAGACCAGGGATGCAGGTGATCCCGGAGGTAGACCCTCGTCCCGTTGAACGGTTTGGCTTCTCTTTCGTTGTTTCAACCAATAGCAGGACTAGGTGTGTGTTGACCTTGACCAGGGATTCTGGGGTTTAATCACAGGCTGGGCTGACTGAGAGGTAAGATAAAGATTTTCAATTATATCACCAGGCTAATGCATTTTTTTAAAATTAATCCTCTTCATCTAGTTCACCTAGTTTACGATACTCAACAACCAGAGTTGCATTATAAATTATTTTTTCATTTTTGAATAATGTTAAGGCTTTAGAAGGAAACGTGAGCTGTAGTTCGTATCTTTGCACTTTTGATAACAACAAACCTTTTTGGATAAGGCAATTAAAATACTGTTTCAATTTACTACAAGCTTTAAGTTACAAATATTATTTGGTAAATAAAATAAGATAAAAAGCAAGCCAGATAGTTATTAGATCTAGCTGGTGAATCCCTGAAGATTCATTCCTCTGAATGTCTCTACAACAATGCTACCAAGTTTTGGCTAGCGTCCTGATCGGGAAGGGTTTCTTCCCATAGTGCAAGATCAAGCAAGGTCACGAGTGATCAGAGTTCACTCTAATTGTGGTATCAGACGCTAAGGTCCTTTCTTCCCATGGTGCAATATCAAGCAAGGTCACGAGTGATCAGAGTTCACTCTAATTGTGGTATCAGACGCTAAGGTCCTTTCTTCCCATGGTGCAATATCAAGCAATGTCACGAGTGATCAGAGTTCACTCTAATTGTGGTATCAGACGCTAAGGTCCTTTCTTCCCATGGTGCAATATCAAGCAAGGTCACGAGTGATCAGAGTTCACTCTAATTGTGGTATCAGACGCTAAGGTCCTTTCTTCCCATGGTGCAAGATCAAGCAAGGTTACGAGTGATCAGAGTTCACTCTAATTGTGGTATCAGACGCTAAGGTCCTTTCTTCCCATGGTGCAAGATCAAGCAAGGTCACGAGTGATCAGAGTTCACTCTAATTGTGGTATCAGATACTAAGGTCCTTTCTTGTGTTGAGCACCCGTGAAATAATATCTCATGTCTTGTGCTGTGTCCTAGAACGAACTCTAGATAACGTAATTAAAGTGTTTTCACAAGTAATAAGTCTTCAAGATATGACCATGGCAACTGTCCAAAGTGTTTCCGCTGTGCCATTGAGCAAGTTCATGTCAGTAGCCATGAATGAGGCGAGCTTACGAGACCAAAATAAGGGAGGAGTGAGGGGTACACGCATCCTACTCTCATGTTTTTATTTTACTTCGGAGTATTCAACAGAGCGCGAAAGTTTTTTTAATCCTCTGTGTTCCAGCGCAAGAAGGGTATATGTACGACTTGTATGACTTTCAGTCAACTATACAGAAAGTTTACTTATTGGTACTTTATAGTAGAATACACTTGACTTAATTCTAAACTCTAGACATGTTCACATTATATTTTATTTCTAATGTTTATTATTTATTAGCACCGTATCTTATTACCCGTTCGGGTTAGACGCATTTACGCTAATGTGTAATGGTAGGGTGATTGTGAGATGAAATGGAGGACCTACAGTTTAACGTGGAATCCGAACCACGGTGGAAGCCTGGCATTCCCCACATTCACAAGATGTCTTGTCAGAGGTAAAGGAAGGGTTTGGTAATCAGATAAATCTGTGCCAGGACCGAAGATTGAACCCCGGCCGCCAGCACAGAAGTCTGACACCTTACCCCTAGACCGCCAGGTCACCTTTCTAATGTTAATAATAGTAGTTTTTAATTAATACAAATCTAAACTACACAGCGATTTCAGAAAATGGCAAAGCTTTATTTTGACATCAACATATTTTTTGACCATTTTCTTCGATAACACCAATTTAGCTGCAAATATTATTTCAGTATATTGTTTGTGACCACTCTTTCCTTGCCTAAAACTAGTAGGCCTAGATGTGATTTATGAACCCTACAAAATATATTCATTGCGGTATAAAGATGACTTAAAGTAAATCAATATATTTATAAATAATAATCAGATTGAAATACTTTTAAAAGAATGACATGGTTTTATAGCTGTTATGGACACACACAAAATTACAAAGTATTATTTTGTATGTTTTTAGCTTATAATTTTGGATATTGACGCACTTATTCTTAGGAGAATAAAATATAAATATTAATACAGATGAATCTTTTATAATAATAGGTATGTAAGTGACTTGATATATCTATACCGACAATGTGTAACTAATGAATTTTCAGCCTGAATATTACCTTTAAAGCTAAGGTTAAAACAGCTCCACTCAGGATACAATTGGATATTCTATTTCCTCAGATTATTACCAATAAATTCATTAACTTAGTATATGCAAATATAATTTACTATATAACTAAACTTATTGCAAATATTTTGTTTGCTTAGTTAGTTTATTACCGGCAACCCAGTAAAACACTAAATATTTACTTTGTTACTTAGCTAAAGGTAACAAAGTAAATTTAAAGATATATCTTTAAATTCTCACTGGAATTCAAAACCATAATTCTTAATTCAATATCAATCTAAAAAAATTAATAAAAAATCAGTACATTTAGTCAGAAAATAAAACTCAAATCATTGTAAATTTAATGCTGGTATTTATTTGAAAGTACATTTTGTAATAGACGAATGAGTTCGCCTCATGACCTCTCTGGGGAAAACAGTGGTACTAGATACATGTGGGTAACATACCCCACTGTAGCGCCCAGGTGTGGATCCCCTCTTGAAGTTGTTGTTCTTGCTAGGAGGCATCGCATGTCGGTCCGCCATTGGTCGGATATGATCGCAAGCTTCCTCAAGACTTCCGGTTGCTCGCCGTCACGGGTCGCTTCAGAGGGCAGCCGACACTTCCCTACAGGAGGGTAACCTAGCGTGAACACACCTACAGCTGCAGGCAGCTACAGTTTGCGGTCTCCAGATCTCGGTCTCAAGTGAGCGTCAAGGTCTCGCCTTACGTCGCGATAACAGCACTCTCTTCTAGCACTGTTTGATTAGTATTACAATGTTTACAGCACCCTCTTCTAACACTGTTTAGTATTATAATGTTCACAGCACTCTCTTCTACCACTGTGTGATTAGTATTACAATGTTCAGAGCACCCTCTTCTAACAACAATTAGTATTACAATGTTCACAGAACTCTCTTCTAACAATGATTAGTATTACAATGTTCACAGCACCCTCTTCTAACAACAATTAGTATTATAATGTTCACAGAACTCTCTTCTACCAATGATTAGTATTACAATGTTCACAGCACCCTCTTCTAACAACAATTAGTATTACAATGTTCACAGAACTCTCTTCTAGCAATGATTAGTATTACAATGTTCACATCACCCTCTTCTAACACTGATAGTATTACAATGTTCACAGCACCCACTTCTAACAACAATTAGTATTACAATGTAAACAGAACTCTCTTCTACCAATGATTAGTATTACAATGTTCACAGAACTCTCTTCTAGCAATGATTAGTATTATAATGTTCACAGCACGCTCTTCTAACACTGTTTAGTATTATAATGTTCACAGCACACTCTTCTAACAACAATTAGTATTATAATGTTCACAGCACCCTCTTCTAACAACAATTAGTATTATAATGTTCACAGCACCCTCTTTTAACAATGATAGTATTACAATGTTCACAGCACACTCTTCTAACAATGATAGTATTATAATGTTCACAGCACCCTCTTCTAACAACAATTAGTATTATAATGTTCACAGCACCCTTTTCTAACAATGATCGTATTACAATGTTCACAGCACCCTCTTCTAACACTGATAGTATTATATTGTACACAAAACCCTCTTCTAACAACAATTAGTATTATATGGTTCACAGCACTCTCTTCTAACACTTATAATATTATAATGTTCACAGAACCTTCTTCTAACAACAATTAGTATTACAATGTTCACAGCACCCTCTTATAAAACTGATAGTATTCTAATGTTCACAGAACCCTCTTCTAACAACAATTAGTATTATAATGTTCACAGAACCCTCTTATAACACTGATAGTATTATAATGTTCTCAGAACCCTCTTCTAACAACATTTAGTATTATAATGTTCACAGCACTTCCGTCTAACAGTGATTGTATTATAATGTTCACAGAACCCTCTTCTAACAACAATTAGTATTATAATGTTCACAGAACTCTCTTCTAACACTGATAGTATTATAATGTTCACAACACTCTCTTCTAACACTGATGGTATTATAATGTTCACAGCACTCTCTTCTAACACTGATAGTATTATAATGTTCACAGAACCCTCTTCTAACACTGTTTAGTATTATAATGTTCACAGAACCCTCTTCTAACAACAACTAGTATCATAATGTTCACTGCACTCTCTTCTAACACTGATAGTATTATAATGTTCACAGAACCCTCTTCTAACAACATTAGTATTACAATGTTCACAGCACCCTCTTCTAACAATGATAGTATTACAATGTTCACAGCACCCTCTTCTAACAACAATTAGTATTACAATGGTCACAGCACCCTCCTCTAACAATAATTAGTATTACAATGTTCACAGAACTCTCGTCTAACACTGATAGTATTACAATGTTCACACCACCCTCTTCTAACAATGATAGTATTATAATGTTCACAGCACTCTCTTCTAACAACAATTAGTATTAAAATATTCACAGCACCCTCTTCTAACACTGATAGTATTATAATGTTCACAGAACCCTCTTCTAACAACAATTAGTATTATAATGTTCACAGCACTCTCTTCTAACAATGATAATATTATAATGTTCACAGAACCCTCTTCTAACAACAATTAGTATTATAATGTTCACAGAACTCTCTTCTAACATTGATAATATTATAACGTTCACAGAACCCTCTTCTAACAACAATTAGTATTACAATGTTCACAGGACCCTCTTCTAACAATGATAGTATTACAATGTTCACAGCACCCTCTTCTAACACTGATAGTATTATATTGTACACAAAACCCTCTTCTAACAACAATTAGTATTATAATGTTCACAGAACCCTCTTCTAACAACAATTAGTATTACAATGTTCACAGCACCCTCTTCTAACACTGATAGTATTATATTGTACACAAACCCCTCTTCTAACAACAATTAGTATTACAATGTTCACAGCACTCTCTTCTAACACTGATAGTATTATAATGTTCACAGAACATTCTTCTAACAACAATTAGTATTATAATGTTCACAGAACCCTCTTCTAACACTGATAGTATTATAATGTTCACAGCACCCTCTTCTAACACTGATAGCATTATAATGTTCACAGAACCCTCTTCTAACAACAATTAGTATTATAATGTTCACAGCACTCTCTTCTAACACTGATAGTATTATAATGTTCACAGCACTCTCTTCTAACACTGATAGTATTATAATGTTCACAGAACCGTCTTCTAACACTGTTTAGTATTATAATGTTCACAAAACCCTCTTCTAACAACAATTAGTATTATAATGTTCACAGCACTCTCGTCTAACACTGATAGTATTATAATGTTCACAGCACTCTCTTCTAACACTGATAGTATTAGAATGTTCACAGCACTCTCTATAACACTGATAGTATTATAATGTTCACAGAACCCTCGTCTAACAACATTATTATTACAATGTTCACAGCACCCTCTTCTAACAATGATAGTATTATAATGTTCACAGCACCCTCTTCTAACAACAATTAGTATTACAATGTTCACAGCACCCTCCTCTAACAAATATTAGTATTACAATGTTCACAGAACTCTCGTCTAACACTGATAATATTACAATGTTCACAGCACCCTCTTCAACAACAATTAGTATTACAATGTTCACAGCACTTTCTTATAACACTGATAGTATTATAATGTTCACAGAACCGTCTTCTAACAACAATTAGTATTATATGGTTCACAGCACTCTCTTCTAACACTTATAATATTATAATGTTCTACAGAACCTTCCTCTAACAACAATTAGTATTACAATGTTCACAGCACCCTCGTCTAACACTGATAGTATTATATTTTACAGTAAACCCTCTTCTAACAACAATTAGTATTATATGGTTCACAGCACTCTCTTCTAACACTTATAATATTATAATGTTACAGAACCTTCTTCTAACAACAATTAGTATTACAATGTTCACAGCACCTTCTTATAAAACTGATATTATTATAATGTTCACAGAACCCTCTTCTAATAACAATTAGTATTATAATGTTCACAAAACCCTCTTATAACACTGATAGTATTATAATGTTCACAGAACCTTCTTCTAACACTGATAGTATTATAATGTTCACAGAATCCTCTTCTAACAACAATTTGTATTTCAATGTTCACAGCACCCTTTTCTAACAAAGATAGTATTACAATGTTCACAGCACTCTCGTCTAACACTGAAAGTATTACAATGTTCACAGCACTCTCTTATAACACTGATAGTATTATAATGTTCACAGCACACTCTTCTAACACTGATTAGTATTATAATGTTCACAGCACACTCTTCTAACACTGGTTGATTAGTATTACAATGTTCACAGCACCCTCCTCTAACAACAATTAGTATTACAATGTTCACAGAACTCTCTTCTAACAATGATAGTATTACAATGTTCACAGCACACTCTTCTAACACTGTGTGATTAGTATTACAATGTTCACAGAACCCTCTTCTAACAACAATTAGTATTTCAATGTTCACAGCACCCTCTTCTAACAATGATAGTATTACAATGTTCACAGCACCCTCTTCTAACAACTAGTATTACAATGTTCACAGCACTCTCTTCTAACACTGATAGTATTAGAATGTTCACAGCACTCTCGTCAAACACTGATAGTATTATAATGTTCACAGAACCCTCTTCTAACAACATTTAGTATTATAATGTTCACAGCACACTCTTCTAACAACAATTAGTATTATAATGTTCACAGAACCCTCTTCTAACAATGATAGTATTACAATGTTAACCGCACCCTTTTCTAACAACAATTAGTATTATAATGTTCACAGCACTCTCGTCTAACACTGATAGTATTACAATGTTCACAGCACTCTCTTCTAACAACAATTAGTATTACAATGTTAACAGCACTCTCTTATAACACTGATGGTATTATAATGTTCACAGAACCCTCTTCTAACAACATTTAGTATTACAATGTTCACAGCACACTCTTCTAACAACAATTAGTATTATAATGTTCACAGCACCTTCTTCTAACAATGATAATATTACAATGTTCACAGCACCCTTTTCTAACACTGATGGTATTATAATTTTCACAGAACCCTCTTCTAACAACATTTAGTATTACAATGTTCACAGCACACTCTTCTAACAACAATTAGTATTATAATGTTCACAGAACCCTCTTCTAACAACATTTAGTATTACAATGTTCACAGCACTCTCTTATAACACTGATAGTATTACAATGTTCACAGCACACTCTTCTAACAACAATTAGTATTACAATGTTCTCAGCACCCTCTTCTATCACTGATTAGTATTATAGAGTTCAGATTAATTTCACCCTCTGGTGCACCCTATTGTAAACAAACTCCTCCCAGATAATCGCACAATCAGTGAAATCGCTCTAATTAGTATATGAAATCCAAGAACGTGGACTAAATAAATCCTTTTATAGTCGATATTCGGGTCCCAGAGCTGTTAGTCAGTCTAGCTAACCACTCGGAGACGCGCTGTTGATAGTGTCCTCATCACTGATGAGGATATGACGTAAAGTACGCTCCCCTCACCCTTCAACAGAAGGCTCTATGTTGGGGTTTGGTTTCGAAGGTATTATTTTGTAGTCAAGCTACCTATATAACGGCAGAAGATCTGAAAATTGGGTGTCAGAGAAGAATAGGTGAGAGGGGTAGAGGAGTGATATTTGTATCTCCCGGCTGTCCGTGTGAAACAGATGGAATACACTGATAACATCTGGTAAACAAGAACCCCAACCCCCTCTTTCCCTCCTAATACAAGGTCAGAATGACCCAATGAGGGGCCCGACACCCTCTTTACAATGCTACCACTGCTGCTGTAATTTCGTTCCTCACCCTCTTCCCCCCTTCCCCTTCTCCTTTCAATGATTTAAGTGTGAAAGTAACTGTGTTTTTCATGTCTGTTGAGGTTGGACCTAGCTTTGTATAAATTAATTCACATTCTGACAGCGAGTCAAGCTGGAGAGCATGACTTGTAGAAACCATTTCTCTAATTCTTGCGGACAGACAATTATTTTACCTATTAATGGAGGATGGAAGGGAATGTGATGTAAGGTCCATATTTTAGCAGTTTTTATAACAAAAACACTTCATTGGTCAAAATAAATAAAAAAATCTTCAGTAGGTAAGTTTAGTTTAATTTTCAACACATGGCGGTATCAACAGTTCTTGAATACTTGTCATGAACATCGTGGAATTTGAATATAAACTTTTTAAATGAGAGAGAAAGTCCTGGTCAAATTTTGAGCTGCCAGCCACAAATATTCAAGGAATGTTGAGAATTAAACTAAACGTACTTAATAGTGTGTGTGTGTATGTGTGTGTGTGTGTGTGTGTGTGTGTGTGTGTGTGTGTGTGTCCAGAAAAATACTAACCACTTATAGAGGAACACAATATAGCAAAAATGGTAAAAATAAGGGAATGAAGAGTTAAAAAAAAAAGAAACAAGTTAATATAATAAAAATAAAAATGGTATAAAGGTTAAAATTATATCTTGGCAAAATGGAAAAAAATTGTTTAAAAGGGTGAAAAGGGTAGTCAGGGTAAAATGGGTTAAAAAGTGGAAATTGGTAAAAAGGGGGAAAATCAAGGGCGGTAAAATAAAGAAATTACATATAGGGTAAAATGGATAAGAAGGGTAAATGGGGTAAATGTGGTAAAAAATGTAAAATAATTTAAATTGAATTACTTATAACCCTTTATCAACTAATACTTATGTAGACTTATGGACTTATGGAGTGACTAAACATGACAAATAAGCTATATAATGGACTTGGAATTAATGTTTTGGACATTAAATAAAAAAGTAATATAATAGATTTATGAAACATAAATTCAGTAATAGACTTACGTAATGTTGTGAGAATAGACTTAAAGGAATGTATCACCAACAGGCGAAAGTTCAAAATATTGTGAATAGAGAAGTTATAACTCAATCTTCAACACATGTTCAAACTATATTACTATTTTAACATTGTGTATTAGTCAGCCTACTTTAGAGATTTGTATCACAATTAAAAACAATAAATGATTAATATTTAAACATAATTAAATAATAATATTTAGCACCGCGTCTTACTACCCGTTTGAGTTATACTCTTTAAGTACTAATTACGCTAATGGATTAGGAATTGGGAAGGTTGAATTAGAGGAAGTGAACCCGCATTTGCGTGGAGGAAGAGTGGAAAGCTATTTAGGAGAAACAACCCCTAGTTCACCCGACCGAGATTATAACCTCGATATACCCGTCCTCAGCAGTCGAGGTCTACACGACAAGCGCGTTAGCCAACTACGCCACCGAGGCGGGTAACATAATTAAAGATCTGGTTTATTTTATATACTAAAAATAATAAAGCTACTTTATAGACTCCCCGTGTGAATAACGGGTACGCCAACTAGTTCCAAAACTAGTGCCAACTATATTTTTGTTATAAAATAATTTAGAATACAACCTTCTCATTCTTCCTTCCGTCCAACCATAATGTTGTTATTTTTACACGTACGCATGTATCCGTGTTATTGAAAGGAAGAAGTTGAATTTATACTTTAAAAAATGGACAATTCACTATAGCTGTAGATTACATTCAATCTACCATCACATCACAAATTAGCCCTTTCTTAACAAACAGGTTTATTTATAGAAAAAAACCTTGTTTGTAATGTTTAAACAAATAAGTTAATAACGCCCCTGCAGATTTCTGATTTACCCTCAAACCTGGTTCACACGTAGTCAAAACATAAAAATAAAGGAAAATCATTGATAGACGCATGGATAAGCCATAAAATGGCAAAACAACGCACGGAAAATCAATATTTTACTGCATTGGGGTGATCGAGGCCCAAATCTATCAAAAACTTACACTCAATATCTTGGAAACCAACCAGGATTCGGCTAAGAGTAAAATGCAAAAACGAATATTTTTACATCTGAATATACATTTTGAAAAAAGTAGTTATCATACTAGACCTGCTGTGAGGAGAGCACAGGCCCACTATTAAAATGTTCCTCAAGTATTTCTGGTTTGAATCTTGTTTGAGGAATTAAATTTGAGTCAGGTTCACTCGTAGCTTAGAGCTCACAGCTCAGGCTTATTACCAGTCCAGTTACCCTGAAAGGAGACGGTCTTACCTTAACCGATTACACTATGGCCCTATCTTAAAAGCTACACCGAAGTGGTTTTTATCACCCCGTCTAAATACCTGTTCGGGTTACCCGCTTATGTACTAATTACGCTAATGGTTTTAGAGATTAGGAAGTGTACCCACATTTGCGTGACGGGAGAGTAGAAAACCACGCTGGGAAAAAACCTTCTAAGTACATTCGACTGAGTTTCGAACCTCGGTCTCCCCGTCATCGGCAGTCCAATCTACTGCGAGAGTGGAGTGTTAGACCACGCAGCTACCGAATCCGATTGCACCGTAGTTAAAGCATGTCAGGTAACGTTTCAACCTTTCAGTAAACGAAGTGTAGTTGTAATGTGGGACAAGAAAGAGCAGAAAGAGAGACGAGTGAGTCGCGCCACGGTTGATCGATGTCGGAACTAACGTGTGACGGACGAGCATCACTTCTGTTTGGCTGACGGTGGATTAACCGACCAGTGTACACTATTGGCTAGAGTTTAGAGAAAGTGTAACTTCATTTACATGGAGGGAGAGTGGGAAAACGATTTAGGAAAGAATACCACCTGACAGTAGGATTTGAACCCTGACCTTTGTCACCCACAAACTAGGCCATAAAATCTGATTCCTTAAACCACGTGTCCACTGGAGCGGCTGGTTGGGATATTGATAGTGATGTGGGTAGTGAAGTTATGTAAGTAGTGATAGTGATGCTAGGGTTGATAGTGATAGGTAGGGGTGTGGGTATTGTAAACGTTGTGTGGGTATTGGTATTGTGGGTAGTAATGACGGTAGTAGTCAGGATTATAACAGTGGCGTAGTAAAGCTACTAGCGAAGGAGGGGGTAAGGTGCAGTGATGATATTAGGGGTATTGGCAGTGATAGGAGTAGTAGTGTGGGCAAGGGCTAAGGGTGACTCGCTCACAGAGATTGTGATTTCAGTGGCATTTTTTACATCAGTGTTTTCAAGAATAATAATTAACCAGTAAATCCTTGCGGAACTTTCACACATTCAACCTACTCCACCCCCCAAAAAAAGAATTTTAGTATTTTGCTGGGTCGTTGAAATTAAATACTTAGCGAACTGTATACACAAAATAGCAACGAGAGTTTATTAATGTGAACTTATTTACAATTTACAATACCTCCTTGTATACAATATTTGATGTCAGAATGCAATGTTAGAGTTTTGTTTTAACTTAAATTTTAAACAAACCATGTGTTTTAACGTAAACTGAGTATGCTATTTCAGAAGTCAGTAAAAAATCCTATCTACTGATACCATATTAATTGCTGTAGGCTTTGTATTAGTTGAGAGAAAGTGATGATGACAACAGAAATAATAATAGGATATTTATTGCTGTTCACAAATGAACATCCATGTATATTATTTAAACATGCATATTATCATGTTGAAATTCATTTTACCTGTTATTTTTATTTTTAATGCAGCATGTATTGTATAAGTAATTGAGAAATGTTGCTATGACCGCAGAAATAAATAATGTATATATATATATATATATATATATATATATAAAGAGAGAGAGAGAAA
>CABFVX010000477.1:206817-224332 GCA_902151425.1 Timema shepardi | reverse complement strand
CCCCCCCCCCCCCGAGTTGTAGTCTACACTGTGTGTCCTATCCCTCTCCCGAGCTATCAGCCTGTTCACACTAATGGAGCAGGGTTGGGGGAAGTAGATATGGAATTCAAAGTGAATGTACCCACATTAGCATGGGAGGAGAATAAAACAACATAGTGCAGCCATCAGAGAGTAACACTCCAAACTCCCCGCCATTAGTAAAAAACAGAAAAGAAATTACCTACATCGACACGAGAGTAAATATGAGGAGGGCAATTAAGGAAAAACACTCATAATTTTATAAATCTATGACGAAGAGCCTGGAGTTGAGACCCCAAATTGTAGTTTCAGTTCAAATTAACCTCACCAGTAGTCGAACCACGTCAAGTTAAATCCTGTAGAATGTGGTCTAAGCTCAAAAAACATTTTATCTGGTTGGTTGGTAACAGGAAGTTATGGGTTCGAATTCCTGGCCGGGTTTATTGAAAGATAAATTTTTTCCACTTTCCCTTCACAAAAATGAGAGTAGATTTCCTTTAAAATCTACTTTCCTCATCTTTACCATACACGCGTAATTAATTTTAATATATGCGTATTGCCCAAAGAGGTATTAAGTTGTGGTGAAAAGAAAAAAGTCCTAGCTTTAGTCAGGACTAAAAACCATCGTACCAACCCTTAATGTAGAAGATAGAGTAGTAAATCACACTGTGGACAAAAATACTCCCCCCTCACCGTCTCTGGTCAGCTTAGATTGTCAAATGACCATGATCCTTGTCAACCTCTTTCCTGGCATCTCCGGTCATCCAAGTACTGCCCCAAATATGTCTGATTATCTTTCATATTCCAACATTATGTTTTACTTTGTCTCACATATTCTGCTGAGCTACATGCATGTAACCAAACTAACAGTGTAGAGATGAGGAGTGTAGAATTTAGATTAGATGTGCATGCATTTACATGAAGGTAACAACTTATGGCAAGAAAAACACTCTCAATACATGCCGCTAGTAAACCTTGACCTTTCCATCATCATTGAACCAGATGAGCTTGATATTTGACTCCCCCGCCGATTTGTGCAGGTAGCAAAACTCTTGGTTTCTATTTTAACAACAGTGCCAAACCACGAATAACTTACAAAGTTTTTGAGATTGGATCTGCGCACTATTTCAACGAAGGCATTACAATAAATACAAATGGTTTATTTACTTCCAGCTTTCTCTCGTGCTGTTATTTAATTAATTAGCGTGGAACTACTTAGCATATTCTGAAACTATTGGAAATCTACATTGTCAGTGAAAGTTTAGAAGAGCAACAGAAGAGTGTTACGCGTTGGTCAATGTGAGAACATTCAAATTACCACTTAGAGTAATGAGTTTAATCGTTCTACTAGGCTTTTAAAATATTGGGTATTACTACAGATTGATTGTCATAGGAAGGACCTTATCTGACAGAAAGGTTACTAGATCAACTTTCACGTATTCTTCCGTCAAGCTTTGTGATCTGCAGCTGTCATTTCTTGTATATATTATCAATATATTTAAAATAACACTAATAATAAAGTATTATTATCAATGTTGGCCTCAAAATTGATTTTATTTTCTAAAAGCTTTATTCATCCTACCAAAATCCTACTATATATAATGTTCCGCGCATATTGGGACCAAATTTAACTTTAACTGCTTCAGCTTATCACGTATTACATTTTCAACCCTTATAAAACATGCCTGAATAAATTATCACACTATTACTGATGGAAGACGATTCTTCCTCCGCTATTGTTTATCAAATGAGTAAACGGGACTTATAATTTTAAAAAGCAGACAATATATTGACTCAAATCGTCCCTTTTTATAATACGTAAACTACAGTAATTACATTGTTGATCGTCTGTTTAAAAAAACGTTATAACGATTTAACGACATAATAAGTAACACAGGAACGTCGTATGTCGTATGAGGTTTCCAACAAATCCCCGTAATTAGAGCGTTAACAACCCTGCCAGCAATCGGTGGAGCGGGGGAAGAGAGGGGGTGGCAAGGTGGTGAATCCAGAGGGGTAGGTTGTCCGCCACAGCTGCCGCACGCGACATCGGCGCTACTGCGCATGCGCGCTGTCAGGTTGGTGCTCCGTTCAACAGGTCTACCTAAGCACCTGGACCCCCTTCCCCCCCATCTTCATGACGTACGGGGGAGGGGGTATATTGAAGTATAGATAGATGGCACGTGCTCAAACAATCAACAAGGCTCTTCATTCATCCTGAGATTACAAACCCTCCCAGTTCATTTCATCCATAATAGTATCATCGCTTGTTTGGTGGATTTACCGAGACGACTCGCTGTCAGGAGAGACAGACAGAGTTGCCAAAATACATCTGTCGGCTTCTCGGACATTGTACAATATCTGTGTGGAGGGATTTATATTGATTTATTACAACTTTATATCTAGGGCTGGGAGGCTTATGCCCTCTCCTAAAATAAACGAGAAGTATGCATGCAGGTGTACACTTAAAAATATAACATAAAATAACCTAAGAAGTTAAAATAGGCTCTAAAAATATAATTATGGATGTTCGAAACATATCGCACTATGTTGGTTAAAAATGTCTGAAGATTTCAGGTAAACGATTTAAATATTTCACATTAATGTTTAAAATAATCACTATTTAGAGCTGCAAACACATCTGCTCATTAGCTATTATTTGAAAAATATAAAATAACGTTTGCTTTTATGCTATTATTTTTCCAAACAGGGCAGCTCAAAATATGCTTCGATCTTGTTCAGCAATGTTGAGCATCCCCCACAACGATTCTTCCATACAACGCCACAAAAATTCACAAACTTTCCGATAGTACGGATTAAAATCAATCATTTTTATACAAATAAAAGCTGAAGATGGTGTAACATCACCGGAACGTGTCGTTGTAATGGAAGACTGAAGCTTGTATAAAATAAGGAGAAGGGAATACAGAATTATAATAATAATAATAATAATCAAGAAGTTATAACCTTATCATTAAAAATAAAGCTTAAAATAGAGTTTATTATGTGTCTGAGACATCTTTAATATCGTTAGACAAGCTATATAAGATGGTAAACTCTCTGCAAGGAGTTCAAACTTGGTCCTAGATTCGCGTGACTTAATTTTCACCCCACCGCGTCTTCTCACTTTCCTCCGGGTTTTACATATATAAGTCACGCTAATGTGATAGAGATTAGAATTGTATAATTTAAAGGAAATGTTCCCACATTTGCGTCGAATTATTGCGAGATCTATTAAGGAAAACTATCTTCAATATACCCACCCAGCTAGGATTCGAACACGGACCTCCCTGTCCCAGGAAAACCAGAGTAGATGACGCCACCATTGCGGGTTAACCTCGTGAGTTTTCATCGTGTTTGTTTCTAGAAAATTGAAACAGCCTTCGGTTTCTGGTTATAATGTACTTTGGACAACTTGTAGCCTACTCTACATGGGATGGGGCCTTTACAATTTTACTTGTTTATTCGAGGTATCTTACTTACACTTTCTGAACCGACTGATTATATGAGAACAAGACTTACAGACTAGCTTATATTTAGAACAGAAACAACATACAACACCAAGACGTTAATTAATTACTGTGAAGGGGAAAACGAACATTAAACCAATAAAATATTTGTTGGCCATGCCAAGAATCGATGCCGAGACCCTTTCAGTTCTGTCGGTAGGCTGTCTGTCTACTTATCTAGGGTGTCAGAATTTCAGTATTACTATTCCAAAATACTTCTTAGTGGTCCATTTTCTCTATTTCGTGTTATTTTACAAAGGTTATATATATTGAAACTTTCTCGTTATGTTGAAATATTCTTTATTATTTCATGTTTAGCGGCACACCCACCTGTTCTGTTACTATCACGTGATTGTGAAACACTGCGTCAGGGTGTGTGAAAGTGAAATGCATGCCAACATATTTGCTCGCTAGCGTGTGTGGTTTTGAATGGGAAGAAGGAATGCCGCCGTGGACACCAAATACCTCTCTCGCTTACATCCGTCAGTGCATTCGTATCCTCTTCTAGTCCGCCGTCTCGTTCTGTTTAGTTAGGCGACCAGGAAGAGGAATAATTGTTACTGAGGAATGGACAGTGCATACCTTTACTGGGTTTTAAAAAAATATTTATTTTAGAAGACAATTTACATTTTCTTTGCACTCGAGCTTTTAAAGTCGAGATTAACGGAAAGGTTTACCAGAAGTGTATCCACAAATTAATGACAGGTGAAAAAAATGTAAATAAAGTTGATTTTTATAATAAGGGCCTTATCTGACAGCTTGAAAAACTACTAGAACTACATCAGATACATCAGATCATGTGATATGAGGCTCGCGTATAACCTGAACAGGTAGTAAGACGTGGTGATAAAAAATAAAGCTCCTAAACTGTCAATTTTGACCAATATCATCAATACCTGTAAAATAACATTAATAAACTAGTTAAATATCATCAATACCTGTAAAATAACATTAATAAACTAGTTAAATATCATCAATACCTGTAAAATAACATTAATAAACTAGTAAAATATCATCAATACCTGTAAAATAACATTGATAAACTAGTATAAATATCATCAATACCTGTAAAATAACATTAATAAACTAGTTAAATATCATCAATACCTGTAAAATAGCATTAATAAACTAGTTAAATATCATCAATACCTGTAAAATAACATTAATAAACTAGTAAAATATTATTAATTTTGTCTGCAAAAAAGAGTATATTTTATAAAAGGCCCTTTCTATGACAATTGGTCTAAACATTGTGGCCTATTTTTCTTTCTGGTGACGTAATTGTCTGTCCAACCCAGGGATGTTGAAACTGCGGTTCGTGAGATGATATTTTGTGATCCACCCGTACTTGTTTATGATTATTACTGTACCCAGCTTCTTGGTCCAGAGGTCAGACTTCTTGGCTACCGATACATTCTAGAGGTCCTGAGTTAGACCCCTGGTAAAATCTTGTATTTTTTTCCCCAAAGGGGCATTTTTATTTAGCATCGCGTTTTACTACCCGTCCTGGTTATACGCCTACGTACTAATTACGCTAAGAGGAATTGGGAAGGTTGAATTTAGAGGAAGTGAACCCAAATTTGTGTGGAGGTAGAGTGGAAAACCATTTAGGAAAAAACCACCCCTAGTACACCCGACTGAGATTCGAACCTCGATCTTTACCAACTTGGCAGTCCAGCTCAACACGCAACTAGCACGTTAACTAACTAGGCCACTGAGGTGGGTGGTATTTTCTATATGTTTTGTGACCCTTTAATAAGTGTTTAAATTTAAATAATTATTTAAATGGAACAATTAATGTAATCTAGAGTGCACAAGTTTAATAGCTCCTAAGAACGTTATCACTAGAAACCAGAGATAGTCTTGATACCATTGTGTTTCTAAAAGTACAACATAAAATTCTCATCACGGTGTGACGTTTGGTTCGGGCTGTACTGCCTACCCGAGTAATGTGGGTTGAGAAGGCCTCTTAAGGTCAGCTCAAAGCAGGAGAGTCCTAAGAAATTTTCAATCACTCACCTGAATAAAATATATGAAAACACATTTAATTATCTCATTGTGACCATTCGGAGCTTAATCAAGAGATAAGCGTGAACACTATTTCACAAACACTAGTGCTTAAACATCTGCTACGTGAAGGAGAATAATTTTATTTAATTGATGTTAAAAGTCTTAAATCAATAGTCAAACAATTTAAGGTGGGGATGTAGGGGACGAGAATTAAGGTAAGTGTTTTTGCAGTTTTTATAACAAGACTTTTTTGGTCATAATAAATTAGATATTGTTCCAGTACAATCATAGAGTCTAGTTTTCTTTCCATGGTGATTAACAGCTCTATTATATCTGTCATGAGTATGGCGGAATTAGCCGAGAAACATTTAAATGAAGAGAAAAAATTGTCATTAAATTCCAGGACACCCTTGAGATATATATAAGAAATATTGACATCACCTTGTAAAGAAAAATAGACTCTGTGTTTGTAATGAAGAATTATTAGATTTCTATTGACAAAAAAAAAATTTTATATAAAAATTATAAAAATACTGACCTTAAATCGCGCTCTACACGCCCACCTTAATGTTTCCCACTAAGTGTACACCCCTTCATCGTGGTGTTGAATTTTGGCTCGCGTGGGGGCAGCGGATGTGAGTATCGCACGAGGAAATGGAGTTTACATGTACAGGAACATGTTTTTTGAGACGAGACAAGGTCTCTCGGCCATTATTTGTACGTCCTACCTTGAGTAGGACCAAATTGAACAACCCGTGATAACGGCAGAGTTGGCTGCCTTGATCGTGCCATGGACTCGGGACTTTGGTAATAAAGGTCATTAGTTCCACTCTCTTCTTCCCCACTTCATCTCAAGACGGCTAGCAAATGGTGATGCAATTTCATAAACATTCTCCTATAGTCATTCTGGTTAAGCTAGCTAGATATCTTTTTGGACTTAGTAAAAATATAAATTTAAAATAAATTAAAACATCTACTTTTATTAGATTAATTCCCTCTCCATTGTATTGTCGAAACTCTAACCATTTCGAATCGATATGTTGTTACGTATTTCATGGTGTCTAAAGCAATTGTATTTATTATTGCTACTTTGTTGATTGTCCTTATTTAAATACACTAATGAGCTAGGGGCGAGGAAGCTATAGTTTAAAGGAACCATAACCGCATTCACCCGGAAAGAAAGTGGGAAACCATTAATTTCAGGAAACTGGAGCTCGAACCCCATTATTATTATTATTATTATTATTATTATTATTATTAGCCCCGCGTCTTACTACCCGTTCGGATTATATGAACTTACGCTAATGTGTAATGTTAGGGTGATTGTGAGATGAAATGGAGGACCTACAGCTTAACGTGGGATCCAAACCACCGTGGAGGCCTGACATTCCCCACATTCACAAGATGTGATTAATACACGTCTTGTCAGAGGTGAAGGAAGGATTTGTAAATCAGATAAATCTGTGTCGGGACCGAGGATTGAACCCCGGCCGCCAGCACAGAAGTCTGACACCTTACCCCTAGACCACCAGGACACCTATAACCCCGATCTTCACACCACAAGCAAATCAGACTGTAGGAGCTTGACGTTTAGCCCGCATGTCCACCAATGTGTGTAACATCAATTTTTTTGTCAATGAAAATTTTCTCAATGAATAATGTTATTATTTGATTTACAATTATTAAAAAATAGCTTCATTTTAGGAAGTTTAGCTAATTTATGGGAATGAGATGGTGTATTAAAGTTTAAATAAATGCATCCACCGTCCACCTGGAGAGAGGATGGAAACACAAATTTAATGGAAAATACTTGCGACGAGTTCAGGATTCAAGCCCTAGGGATCTCGTGGTAATAAGCGGACAGCTAATAAATTGCTTAATTGTAAAATATATTCATTATTTTATGGGTAGCGCACTACAAGATCCAAATCTACAAACAAAATATGGGCTGGGTCAAAATCTAATATGACGCAGTTGTTTAAGTTAGTGTACAATCTCAATTAAATTTTAACGGATTTCATGGAGCTGTGGCTAACATACAAGTTTTTTAAGCTACACCCCCATTTTTTCAGCTATTATCTTCATGCGGGCCGTGCAACAAAGACAAAGGACACCCAAAAAACAAATGGCAGTTTTACTCGTATCTGGCCCTTTAAAATTATACCAATATTCAGAGACATGGCATATAAAACTATTTGCGTAGTCCAATCCTTATAAAAATAAATGGTACGGAACTCCGCATGGACTTTCTCGCTCTATTGTTTAAAAATAGAGATATTTACTCAAAACTCGTAGTATAAGTAAACCAAATAATATACACTAGTGACCCCAAGCATGAATTGCACTATTATTATGTAAAACTTTTATTTTAGTCCCTAATTTAAATTTTATGATTTTATTTTTAAAGAATTAATGTCCTCATTTGAATGTTTGGACCGATAAAAAAGATTGATAGTGGGCCGATAACGGTCATTACTCCGTGCTAAATTTTTACTTCCGGTTAAACTTTTAACATTTTATTAGGTGTTGCAGATCTTCAGATCATCGCATTGCTATTAAATTCTTCATTTATAAATTTTGACCAATAAAAAGTGTAAATATTGACTATTGAATCCAAAATGGAGATAGATCATTGTTGTACAAACTTAAGGAAACATAACAAACTTTTTTACTTAGCCTACTTATATTTAATTTCTCTCAGATAAATTCTTGATGCGATGGTTGGTCTTGATGAAACTATACCAGTTCCTCAATGTCTAGTTCTAAGTCACTCAACAGGAGTTTAATATACCCATCCCCCTACAGCGTCCCCGTACCCCCAGTAACGCCCAGGGGCTGCTGCCCGAGGTATCTGCTCGAAGGGGGCGCCACACAGAGCCTCAATTTAATCTTACGTAACCTGGGAGTGATAAGGTTATGTTTTGGGACTATTTTCATACCACGTGCAACCTAGGTTAAAAGTTGATAAGTTTGGGGATTATTTTCATATTTTATTATCATCCACCATTTATTTAGGAGGGTGACAAAAATAAATACTACCCAGGCGCAAAATTTATCTTGGGCCGTCCCTGGTAGCCCCCTTGTCTGTCAACAGCCCCCTCCCCCTATCACCCGCTTTGGGAACCACTGCTTTATGTGATTAAAAAGCAAGAAGAAGTTCAAGATAAAGGCCCCTTGATAAAACAGTATTAATATCAATCGAATGTGTGTGTTTATACTCAATTGAAGGTCTACTACTGTTGCGTCAACAAGTTTTGATGCAGCAGTCCGGTTGATGACGGTCACCCAATGTTTCTGAAAGGTCCATATATTCTCATTCTTCATGCGGGTATTCACGTGACTGAACACACGTCACCGTTGTTCTTGAATGTTTAATGAGATTGTACAATCTCCTCAACCGTAATTTTTAGGCAGGTGCCGTTAATGTTTGTCGTCACCGATAGGAAGCAGGCCTATCGGCCTTCGACGTGAGAAGGCTCTGTGTAACATACAAGGATACTTCTTACTGCACAGCTGCTTCTTATGGCAAACTACCGTGCTTTAGCTTGATAGTTGTGAAATATTTTATTTATTTACTTGAGGTATTTATTGTGCACGTTCTGAACCGACTGATTTATACCAGCACGCGAGAATTTTAATGAGCGCGAGGGAAAGGGCCTGTCAATTGTGCTGGAAAGGTATTTTCACACACCTTCCAGAGCTATTTTACAAACCACAATTGACATGGAACAAACAGTTTTACTTCCCCTCCGAAGGAAGCTGTGCTACGCTCAAGAAAAATCCGTCGACCCCGACTGGGTTTGAACCCACTAACATCGGATACTGAGGCGAGAACTTAACCCCAGGATCCCCGAGGTCAATTTGTGAACTATTGTTTGCATGAAAAATATATTAAGACATGTTTAAGTTGACATTGAAATCTATATAGCCTTTAATTTTTTTATTAAGAATTTTCAATTTCATAATGTTGATTGATATAAATGTCTTAAGGAGAAGGTTTTAACCTAAATTACTCTTTTTCCACACCGGGGTGCACACTGAGGTGTCGAGTAAGTATCAACATCTTCTTCCGAGCACTACTCGGATCTAGTAGAAAGCCCGTTTTGGTTGGCCTTGTTTCTTACCAGAGCCCTACTTTATGGTAGGCCTTGTTTCTTACCAGAACCCTACTTTATGGTAGGCCTTGTTTCTTACCAGAGCCCTACTTTATGGTAGGCCTTGCTTCTTACCAGAGCCCTACTTTATGGTAGGCCTCGCTTCTTACCAGAGCCCTACTTTATGGTAGGCCTTGCTTCTTACCAGAGCCCTACTTTATGGTAGGCCTTGTTTCTTACCAGAACCCTACTTTATGGTAGGCCTTGCTTCTTACCAGAGCCCTACTTTATGGAAGGTTGTTGGTCAGTTCTGTGACGTCACATGGGCAGCCCAGCACTGCTCGTGTGTTACAACTAGCCCTGGCGCCGCTGCCCATCTTGGGGGTCCTCCCCACACCCCACTCGCAGGTTTGTGAGGTGCTCCCTGCAGCTGCTGGTGTGCCATCTGGACACGTGCCCACAGCTGCCACGCGACTACCACGCATGTGCACCGGCACGACACTCGAGATCAGCTTCACTCTCTCTCTCTTTGATTTTCTTCGAATGGTCCCGGGATCGATGTGTAATGTCAACTGTTGGGTAAAGGTAAATGAATGTAAATCTGAGATTTTCATTTCGCCAAAAGCTTGCTGTGACCAACTGAGATCAAAACATATATAAATAAAAAATATAATTTATTTTAAAAAATCCAAACAAAAAAATGTTACCATCGTTAATTAAAGATTGTGTGCAACGGAGATAATCATAGTTGTTAGTAATGTTAACTCCTTCAAGTGTTGACAGTGTTGCCAAATCACTGAGATAATCTTTGGTATGAGTGTGAGCAGGGGGCCCTCTCTAGAGGTCCCAGGTTCGATCACTAGCATTATGCTTGTATGTAGGTAATGGGAAAGTTAAAGACGGCTGTTGTTTTAAATAAGATGTTTGTACGTGGGTACTGGATGTTAAAGAAGTGGTTTATCAAGTAAGGTTGACTTTAAAAGAAGTGTACCCGCATTTGCTTATAGATAGAGATAAGGGGAAATCATTTAGGAAAAACCACTCTCAGTGCATCCAACTGGGATAGAACCACGGCCCCTTCGTCATTGGCAGTCCATTATATTGGGAGAGTAGAGCGCTAGACCATGTGGCCACCGAAATGGGTGATTATTACATTAAAGATGATGTTTTAGTTAGATACTGGTTGTTAAAGAAGTTTGCTATCTTAAAGAGTATTTATTTTAGGTAGATACTGGATGTTAAAGAAGGTTGCTATCTTAAAGAGTATTATTTTAGGTAGATACTGGATGTTAAAGAAGGTTGATATCTTAAAGAGTATTATTTTAGGTAGATACTGGATGTTAAAGAAGGTTGCTATCTTAAAGAGTATTTTTTTAGGTAGATACTGGATGTTAAAGAAGGTTGCTACCTTAAAGAGTATTATTTTAGGTAGATACTGGATGTTAAAGAAGGTTGCTATCTTAAAGAGTATTATTTTAGGTAGATACTGGATGTTAAAGAAGGTTGCTATCTTAAAGAGTATTATTTTAGGTAGATACTGGATGTTAAAGAAAGTTGCTATCTTAAAGAGTATTATTTTAGGTAGATACTGGATGTTAAAGAAGGTTGCTATCTTAAAAAGTATTATTTTAGGTAGATACTGGATGTTAAAGAAAGTTGCTATCTTAAAGAGTATTATTTTAGTTAGATATTAAAGAGTATTATTTTAGGTAGATACTGTAAGTGTTGAAGAATATTGTTTTAAGGATATTATTGTGGACAGTTTGGAGAAGGTTGTATTTGAAGAAGATGGTTGGTGGAGTGTCCTCCACAGTGTTGTTTGTTCTGGTGGTTGATCGCGTGCCGGTCGCGCACCGCTGAGGCACTCACTCTCTTGCCACATACTTAAATGAGGGGTGCCCAACAAGGGCACACCTTCTTAACGATAGCTGTGGCACTTTCAGACCCTCCCGGAGCTTAATGTATATGAAAACCCATCAGCAGATCTAGATAAATCTGGTCTAAATAAAGATTATGTTTTTCATTAAGTTCTTACTTTCATCCAGTCTTGGTTAAAGCAAGCTCTAGGTGTCATTTTCAATTAATCATTTTCGATGATTCATTTTTCATCAAAATGAAGATGAAAAAATGTATTCACATGTATTCATGACGATCATGATAAGACTGACCAACTACAGTTTCATTTATTGAAGTAGCGCCGTGAAGAAGGATAATTCGAGCTGCGATTTGTGAAATATTAGTGCAGTTCACGTGGGTTGTAAAATATATTCAATAAAAGAAACGTAAATGAATTGAAGATTAAATCCAACACAAGGTCGCAAGTGGTTCCAAGTGTTGCGGGGTAACGTTGAATTCAAGTAAATTTTTACAATAGGCTAAATAAAAATTATTTCAATAATTCTTGTACACGTTCTCACTATTATTTTTATTTTTTATTTCTCAACGATGATCATTAAAAATGAAGGAAATTATACCTCCTTGTTACTCTTAATAACTGCTTTAAATAATGATTCAGTCTAGTGATATTAGTGTTCTGACGTTCATTTTGTATTCATTTTCAATGAATTATTTAAAGTGACGTGAGAACTGACTTTTACACTTTTAGGTGGCGTGTTAAAATCATGCTCTGTAAATAAATAATAGTTAAAATAATTGTATTATTTTAATTACTTACTAATATGTTAAAAGTCCACTTAACGCCAAGTTTATAGCAGTTTAGTCTATAAGTTATTTTACCCACCACGTTTTATGTATGAAAAACCACCCTCAATACACCAGGCTGGGAGTCGAACCTGACCTTCCCATCACCAAATAGTCAGATCTAATGAGCCTAACATTTGGTCTACGTGTCTGCCAATTCGTACATCTTGAATAAAACGAATCATAGAAAGTATACGGGTATTAGCTTGGAGGTTATACGTACACCAGCTTATTGAGAATAATTCATTCTTGAAACTGGTTGGTATCAAACCCCGTCCTTGTTAAAGCAAGCACAGCAACAATGTAACTATCTACAGTATGATTGCCATTTTTATGGCAGGTATGACAACAACCAACGCTACCAAAACTATTTGTAAGTATTCCTACACCAAGTAATTTGATCCAAAACTGTCATTTCTTACAAATAGTATCAAGGCTGACAAAATATATATAGCTATTTTTGTATTATTATTATTATTAATATCCACAGAAAATACTTTGATATTTTAAGAACTTACACAATATTTCATTGCATATATTATGTCATATTAGTATATTCTTGCTGTAGTATTTCAAATCATTTCTCAAATTTAATATTAGAAATCAATGACTATTACAAACCACATAGTAAAACACACATTTGATACTTATTTTTATCGAGAAATATATTAAAACATTGTCAACATTTATTTGTGGGCAGGAATAAATGTGCCGTAAAGGATGGAATTAACCTCCCATCTGAGTTTAAGTCTTCCCAATGGCCTCTTCCCATTGGGTTTGCCAGTCAGTACCCTGAAAGAGGTTCTAGAATCTCACATTGGCACTGCATGTCCTGCCCACTGTAATCTATGAGACTCGATTATCCGAACAATATCTTGTGATTAGTACAGGGTATGTAACTCATTATTATGTAGCCTCCTACACTTACCGATATTGTCCTCCCTTTTTTGACCAAATTTCTTTCTAATAACTTTGTTTTCAAATACCCTAAATGTATTTTTGTTTCACACTTATAGAGAACAACCGGTAAAATTATTGTTTTATATAATATTCTGAGACTTACATTCCTTGAAAGAGGTGAGATGACAGCTTACTGACCTAGTTATGACATGCATTTCCAGACTGTATTCTTTGCCTAATTCTCACTCTAATATCGTTATTGTTAGTTTAAATTGTTACTTAATATTTAAATTCAATAAACTTTTAAATTAAATGTTGTTCGGAGTAACCTCCAAACTATCGTCCCCAATCTGTGTTCTCTGTGATCACATATTTAATCTTTTCAACGTTCACTTCCAAACCTATTTCCTACTAGCCTCTAGTAAAATGTCTGCATTTCTTGCCGCATCTTCCTTACTATTGCCCAACAAAGCTAAATCCTCGGTGTACCCTAAAAGCTGCCTTGTACCGTTTAACGTCAACCCCTCTCTACTCTCTTGCATTACCCTAATAGCTTACTCTAGGCTAGATTAAAGAGTAACGGGGAAGTGCATCTCCTAGAGTCAACTCAATCTCTTTCAAAAGCTTCTGATAAGTAACATCCAACCTGTACCCTGACTCGCTTATCTTTAAACCAAACCGCAACTTGATTGACAAGTTTTTTGTGTATCCCAAACTTAACTAAAATTTCATATAATTGGTTTCTTTGTCTGAATCATAGGACTTTTTAAAATGTGTTTAATTATTGATGTACCGTCATTTTGTATTCCCACTTTTTCCTAATATTTACCGAATAGTAAAAATCTGAACCGTCTTTGAGCTCTTTCGTCGAAATCCACAATGATGAGTCCTAACTATTTTCCCAGCATAAGAAGTCAATCTCATTTAAAACTATGTTAAATAAAATTTTGTAGCATGCAGGCTACAATAATAATAGGATAACTATAGTAAAATACTCGTACATCTTAAAATGGTAAGTACTTTAGTCAGATAAAAACCGGTTACTTCACGTTCTTAGCTGAATCGTGAGTATAAATAATTAATTAAAATATTTTGCGTATAGATTGTAGAATTACATTCAGGAACACCACTTAAAAATTAATTCATCAGTATAACTACTGTAAATTTATTTTCAAGTGGCATAATATAAAACTTTCAATATTGAAACAGAAATTAATAAAATATACGGATAATGCTATCCGAAAGATATTTCTTCCAATTTCCTATTTATAATAAAATATGAAGGTTGATATTTCTTTGACAAAATTCCTAATCTTCGGTAACAATACTGAACACTTTCACATTGAGCAGGTATTAGTCAATTAAAACCACTTTATTTGAACTCCGATTAAAGAATATATTAATGAACGTTATCTTATGTCTCTGAAAGAACTAAATGTCAAGACCTGATATGAGAGTTTATGTAAGAGTAATAAAGGTTCACCCGAAGGCCATTTTAGTCGTTGGTGATGTTTGGACATGTGTTTCAATCACACACAAATCTCGTAATAAAAGCAAGGGTGGCACTCCTTGGACCATCATTGGTTGAACTTGTAACGTCCATGGAGAGTTACAACTTGACTGCAGGTAACTCAGGGCACTCAAGCACAGACATGACACTTTATATTAAAGGATTGGTTGGAGGTGGCTATTTGGGGTAATGGTGGAACTAAGATAACTTTTGTAACTAAATGATACTTTTCCCGATTTTTTCATAAAATAAATTTTTGAATAAAAGGAAATAAATAACGTGCTTAATATTTGATATAATATTGTCGTAGGTAGGTGAGGTGCCCAACACATGCATGTCTGGGTCCTATTTTGTAAAGTATTTGTGTGTGCTGGTGTACAGAGCCTTGTTGGGTGATTGAAGATATCAAAGTGCCTCAAATAGCCTCAGGATTGGTGTGTGCCAGTTGGTAGTACACGTTGAATCCTAGGATCTATCATAGAGCCCCACGAGTAGAGTGTATCAGTGTAACCTCAGGGACGATCGTAGGTTCCTACCCCACGAGTAGAGTGTATCAGTGGGACCTCAGGGACGATCTTAGGTTCCTACATAGCCCCACGAGTAGAGTGTACCAGTGGGACCTCAGGGACGATCGTAGGTTCCTACCCCACGAGTAGAGTGTATCAGTGGGACCTCAAGGACGATCGTGGGACCTCAAGGACGATCGTAGGTTTCTACGTAGCCCCACGAGTAGAGTGTATCAGTGGAGCCTCAGGGACGATCGTAGGTTCCTACGTAGCCCCAAGAGTAGAGTGTATCAGTGGGACCTCAGGGACGATCGTAGGGCCCCACGGGCGGGGAGTGTCACCCCTGAAAATGACGGTTGGTTACCGTCTGATTACTGAAGTGTGCCGGGCTCGTACTAGCCACGGGGTTAAGAGCGGATGTGACGCTTGTTTGCACACACATCTACAGCCGCCCTCACCACCGACCAGAACACTTGGACGCCATATTACCCGCGGACAACACATCCGCCTTGGAGTATGTTCTTGGGGAGACGTTGCAAGGTGACTGGCCGCCCCCACCCCGCACCGCCTAGTGCCATCCGTTGGAACTCAGGATAGGCTTCTAGAAAGGTTGACATTCTTTTCTTGCCATTTTTAGGGACAGCCACTTTAAATCCCTGACTATAGATGAAGCAACTCATTAACCATATTTTCTATATTTGCGTTGCTGGGCAGTGCCTTATTTATGCTGTCATTGGATACGCTACATGAACGTAGAGAACTAAACAATATTCAGTAGCGATAAGAAATAGACCGATATATTTCTTGCATATAATTTCAACATTGTTATCAGCGCTAGTCATATATATGATAGGTACTAAATTGGAAACCATCCGAATGGCGGCCAATTCAAATTTAAATATAATACAAGAATCGTTTTTAAGGTGGAAATGACGGGAACAGGAGAAAAGTCCAGTGTTTTTGCAGTTTTGATAGCAAAACCTTTTTTCGACAGGATAAATTAAATATTTCTTCAGTACAAACTTAGAGTTGAATTTTATCGCATTTCTTGCATCCCCACTTTAAAGTTGAAATTTAATTTTCAAGCTAATTTTATAATGCTCAGATACAACCAAATAAAACTCACTATTCGAACCATCTGACCGTGTTGAGTATGAGCTAAAAGTGATTTAAAAAAAGGTCAAATGAGATAAATACTCGTAGTTGATTATTATGACTTGAATTGTTGCCCCATTTTACATTTAAACACTGTGCATCCCATGCTTAAAAAACATAATTCTGTAATTGTTAGGAAGGTTATATCTTCTTGTTTTTTATTGTTATTCCCCTCTCCTTATTTTATTTACCTCATAGAAGAAAAACTAAAACGTATTTAAAATAAGGAGAAGGAAATGAAAATAATAAACAAGAAGATATAACCTTCCTATCAATTATTATTACTCCTTACCAAATAAACATGAACATTATTAGAAATAGTTCTGTAAGCTTTGAAAGTTCCTGAGCTAGCTTTGTAAGTGTGGTGGTTAAAGAAAACTTTCTTAACACAAGATTAAATAAACCCACATATTAAAAAATAGCCTAACCAATAACAACACTCCTAATATAAATATCAAACTTTGGAAATAAGCAAAACATCCAGGCTATCTGAATATTAAACTATATAAACGTACCATCTAGGCTCAAATCAGAGTCTTCTATAACAGCGCCTCTAAAACAGTTTACCTCTGTGACCCCTTTTACGTGAGGAATTGGCGCCCACCCCCACCCCCTCAGCCCTCTTCAACGTAGTTGGACATCAATAAAAATACTTGGTACGTTAAGTATGCGTATTTTCTTGCGTACATTTGTGTATATGTATATTTTAAAATTTTGTAAGGAAATGAATAAAATATCATTCAAATTGTAACGTTTTTATTTCAATAAACTTAATTTTAACTCACATAAAATAATAGCTCTTAAACATCAGCATTTATAGCACATTTTTTAAATGTCATGTATTATTTCCTTTAATTTTTAATTACTCACTTGTTTATGTTCGTTGGTGTAACTTTTCTCAGTACTGATGGATAGTTTGCTTGTTTCTGAACGCCAAGTTTACTGGAGACATCTGATGGATAGTTTGCTCGTTTCTGAACGCCAAGTTTACTAAAACGTCGAGTTTATTGGTGACATCTGATGGATAGTTTGCTCGTTTCTGAACGCCAAGTTTACTAAAACGTCGAGTTTATTGGTGACATCTGATGGATAGTTTGCTCGTTTCTGAACGCC
>CABFVX010000477.1:175238-202927 GCA_902151425.1 Timema shepardi | reverse complement strand
ATGTTACCTTGTTCCAAGATATGCTTGCTGATACCTTTCAAGGTAAGTGGAGTGTATGTTACCTTGTTCCAAGATATGCTTGCTGGTACCTTTCAAGGTAAGTGGAGAGCATGTTACCTTGTTCCAAGATATGCTTGCTGATACCTTTCAAGGTAAGTGGAGAGCATGTTACCTTGTTCCAAGATATGCTTGATTGAATATGTTAATAAATATCTTATAGGTTTAACAAATCATTGCTATTATTTTAAAACGTAAATTACAGTATAGCCTAGTGAATTTGTATATGAGTGTGTTAAAATATTAAGGGTGCCACCTACTTGTAAGGAAGAGTCCTGAGATTGTAATATTTATTATGTGAATGGTGGCTTTAAAGCATCACCACAGTTAAAACAATCCGTAATTATTTAATTTCACAAAGTGATACAAAATGGATGTCCACTGGATCAGTCCTGATACTGTAATAAAATTCAATAAGATAAAAAATGACAACCTGGACACGGGAATTGAACCCGTAGCTGTTGCTTAGCATGCCGATGCTAGACCACTGATCTATTCTGGTCCATATCTTACCCAGGGTAATCTTTAAGTGTTTGTGGTGAGTCTAATTGTGGTAGCGGTGGTAAATATTGTGGTGCATTATGAGTGTCCATGGCTATGATTGTGGATAGCTCTGAGCGTAAAAGTATAAAAAGAAGATATCTGAGAATAAGACCTGATTAAATACATCATGTTAGATTTTCTCATTTGCCGAAAACTTACCAAACAGGCCATGCAATATTGAAACTTACTAAAATGCTTCGATTAGGATATTTTAGCTTTGAGCTTGAGGCAGAAGTTTAACTGGGCAAGATAGTATTTTTGAAATAGTGTTAAATCTTAGTTTGGATTAATAGTCTCTTGTGATTGCTTTAACAGTTTAAGGGCACCCACCAAGGTATGTATTATTAGAATAGCAGCTCTGAAGCTTCATAACCAGTAACACAATCATTAACTATCTGAAACCTTTGTTATGTGTTGGTTATGTTGTTAAAAATTGACTTTATTTCTTTGAGGACTAAATATATGTCTCTTACCATTTACTTGTGTATCGGAAATAATATTACGCGTAAAACTTCGCTAAAAATGAGATAATTTCACTGTTTCACTTTTTTTTTTAAACTATAATTCTTGAAATGTAAAATGTTTAATCATGAAAGGGCGTAGTGACACCCCTTACCTCTGGATGTAACAATATGTGAGGATTACTAACCATATATTAAATAACGTGGGATTTAAACGACTGCGACGCGTCTTAACGCTTCTTAAATACCTTTAAAACGATTGTATTTCTTGTGCACATCGTGTATTACCCCCCATCTAAACGATTTAAATATTTACACTACTGAGGTAGGATGGAATAAGGTTACATGTAAAGGAAGTGATTCTACATTTGCGTAACGTGAGAGTAGTAAATAATTTAGGTAACACCACCTTAGTACATTCGACCGGGATTCGAACCCGATCACAGGAAAACTAGCCTAGAGGTGATCCATACTTTATACATGTGAAAAAACTTTTATATAATATTAAAAATAGAGTTTTGATATACAACATTTATGCACTGATTTTAATAAATATTTGCGTGTAGAAATATTAATTATAATCTAAAAGAAGTTTGTAGCAACAGTTTTTTTTTTAAATGTCTGAGCAGGCTACTAACTGTATTAATCCTACCTCAAGTTTTAGACATTTACAACGATCTGCGAACAAATTCAGTGGTAGTAGGTCCCAAGCCCTGAAGCCTCACCCTAGGAATATACTTGAGGGCTGTTCATGGAGAAATCGAGGTTCGAATCCAAATGGAGGCTACTGAGGTCTTCTACTCTCCCTACACGCTCATGTGAGTATACTTCCTCTAAATTTAACCTACCTCACTCCTAACACATTAGCGAAGTTATTAGATATGCGTAAAGACCGAACGGTTAGTAAGACTCAGTGACAAAATAAGCCTATGGATGGTTAATTTAACACGTATCGAGAAGTAATATTGTCTAATTTAATGATTGTATATTTACAGTGCTCTTATCATAGTCGGCGGACCACACAACTGTTTGAAGATCATGTTATCGGAGTCACGAGTGGGGCTATTTCCCCAAACAGCGGCCGGGTTTCAAACCCGATACTCCCGGCCCTTCCACCGAGCAGCTGTGTCCCGGACTGAAAAGGTGGCGTACCTGTGAGCCAACTTCTAAAAAACCTTCAATGGACCGGGTCAGGGATGGAGGGGCGTGGGGAGGGGGGAGACTAGTGTGGGGCAGATGCTGCTATTCCTTGCCTCATTGTTACTACGACACGTTTTACACACCGCACATTGTGTTACACCTTTCCTATCTTCTTTCTTTTTACACTCTTACTTTGTTACCTTACATTTCTTCTTCTACACTTCTCATACGTGCATATGATATTAGTTAAGTTCTTATTTCGTTTCCGTTTCGTCATTAGTTTTTTTTACCTTTTATCATTCTGTTGTTTTTTTCTGTTGTAGTTTTCTCCCGCTAACGTACTGACATTGCTTTAGATTAAAACAAAATAAGTTCTACAGAATTATTGGATGTGAAGTATCATCGGTTCAAAGGGCATGCTTGAAATACAGCTCAGGGATTTCTTTCTTGTGGCCCAACTATTTTCTTAAAGACACGTCACTTGTGAAATGTCTACATCTGCTCCTCTTGGTATTGTAAGAACAAAAAGAAGTTCATAAAATACTTGAGGAAGAAATTTAATTGCGTTACAATATTTTCAATCAATAGCTATGGACAGTGGAATATATTATTTTGTTCTTATAGGAAATGGGTAGCTATGACAAGTGCCAACAGTGTTATACAGTATTTATTGTTATTATTATTATTATTAGCGTCTTACTACCCGTTCGGGTTATACGCACTTACGCTAATGTGTAATGGTAGGGTGATTGTGAGATGAAATGAAGGACCTACAATTTAACGTGGGATCCGAACCACGGTGGAGGCCTAGCATTCCCCACATTCACAAGATGTCTTGTCAGCGGTGAAGGAAGGGTTTGGCAATCAGATAAATCTGTGCCGGGACCGAGGATTGAACCCCGGACCCCCAGCACAGAAGTCTGACACCTTACCCCTAGACCGCCAGGTCACCAGTATTTATTGTTGTTTACACTATATTTAATATCTGATTTTGATCCAGAGATTAGAATTGAATAGAGAAGATTGCAAAGCTTTGATTATTTTTTAACCTCTACTTATCCAAAAAGAGCTTCCGAGATAGATTTTATTTTAATTTTAAAAAGTAGCATTATATTTTGCACCACATTCTATCGTCAGGGCTATCCGAACTCTAGGAAAATAACAAAGTAGCAATGTAACCTCAAAACTTTGGTGTGGGAAAAACAATAAAATGTTTAAGGAATTTTACATTGATTTTTGAAAAAAGAAATTAAATGAAGAAACTTCATGGTTACAGAAAAATTCGTTTTACTTTTATATCAATTAATATAATAATACTGTGCAGATGAATGCTTAAATAAGTACTATACATTGAATTTACGTAAACATAACAATTATAAGGTGGTGATCAAACTAAATAAAGATCGCTAAATGTATGTTAGATGAGACGCACGGAATATAGAAGCACCACGAGTGACTAAGCGACGAGACGCCAGGCCAAAAGCCCAACTCGAGGAGCGCTAGAGTATCATATTTGTTGAATTACTACGCGTGCTCTTTTGAAGTTGTAGCCATTATGTCAACAGCAATTATTCACGGTGAATAAAGACAAATATTTATATCTTCTATACAACTACTATGACTAATAAAATAAAATAAAAAACTCTGTGTCAATTCATTGGTACTTTGATTCCTCAAAGAAAAGTTTAATATTTCAAGTAGTTAGAATTGAAAAATGTGAACAGTTATTTGTTTGATATTAAACACACACATCCATACGTACCAGCTGATATAACACAATATTCTAACTCCTGGCACCATTGAACTTCCAAACAAAAAATTATATATTTTTTTTCCACGATCACTATGGATCCTCTTTCAGGAAAAAACAAAAAAGCACGAATCAACTAGGTAAACTATATAATAATTGTGATAGATATCTATTAAAAATAATTGTTTCCGTCGATTTCATGTTTCATTGTAAACTTCATTACCCCATAAGGTCGAGGGGGCTCTGAAGACGAGGGGAACTGTTGGGTCAACTGCAGTAGTTCGCCTCATTATAGAGCCGCCACTGTATCAGGTATTACGTCGCTTGATAGTATTGTGTGCTTTGAACTTTTTAGTAGCTTCAATGCGTATCAAATTATGACATTTTGAAAGTCTCCTAAATGTTTTAAATCACTTTAAGGAGGCCGTCTATAGGCACGCTGATACGTGTTACAAACGTTCAGAAATCCCGCAATATATTAGAAGTGGTTTTTCATTTTAAAATAATATGGTTCACTCCTTACTAGACGGTAAGGATCCTTACAGTGTTAAAAACCTTACCTTTTAAGTTTTATGATGTTAAAGAAACTAGCTCATTTTAAGGACGTTTCACATGGCTTTTATAAGTTCAGAGGTCAAAGTAAATGGTTAGAAACATGAATTTAGCTTTCCTCAACCAAATAAAGTCGATTTTTAGGGGGTCACAAAATACGATTATAAGATAAATAAGGATTTACCTAACAGTTTTGATTCTTAATTAATGCCATTCTGATCAGAAATGACACCGAGTGATGATATTTCCCTTCATTTAGTCAGATCCTTTAAACCTTTTGAGTAATAAAATAGATAGCTTTTTCACTAGCTCACAATTACTATCCAGCTAATTTAAACTTTAGTCGTAAGCTCAATACCCCAACTAAATGGTGGAAGGATAGAGGGAGATGGAGGCTTTTACTATACTGACCCAGTCACAGACTGGTAAAAGTTGATGTTGGTGTGATTGTTGTGTAAATCTTTAGCTCAATAATAGTTTTTAAAGGCCTCAGTTACTTTTTTATGACATCAGAAACCCTGTCATAGCGTCCATACATCCACAGACTGAAGTAAAGCATATGCTTCTATGAATTGTGGCTTCTCTCTTGAATATTTCTGAAATACTTGTACACATCCGTGGTATATATGAATGGATCTATTAATAAGATGATTTATTGTTTAAAATAATGCATATTAAATTTAATAACAACGTTTACCTAATAGATATGTTTGCCCACACTGTAATAAAATGTTGATCAAAGTGTCGAGCTCGATCTTTTAACAGAATCAATCGAGAGGATTATTAACTAAATAATTTCAAATAATCTATTTATAAAGGGTAATAAGTCGTCACTTTTCCTGTCCAGAATTCTAAATGATAAGAGCAGGCAAGGCGGGAAGGAAAAATCCTAGTGAGTGAACGATAGTGGCAGGTGCTCAATCTGTGGGGCGGGTGGCGCGGTTGTTTCCGGTGCTCGTCTTTCAGCGTGCACCTGTGAGGAATCGACGCTGGGGCTCCCCCCTCCTCCCCCACAAGGTTAGGTGTTGCTGCACCAGCAGGCCAAGATATACACCGGAGAGTATAACATATGAAGAAAGATGTGTTATAAAATTGTCATCGCAAGCAGATATGTCGAGCGAGGTGTGTTATAACCGTTTATATTGTATTCCGTACAGTTTTGTAATCTATATGTTTGGGTGCATTAATTTCAAAGAAGGGGTGATTTTCTCTATCTCATATGTAGAACATGTGTTATTAGAGGAATTTTCAAATATATTTCAAGATAATTGTATCATGATCAAACAACGCAAGTTTTCCTAAATATACAGCGGGCTTAAGTAATTATTATTATTATTATTATGTTTAAATATTTTAACACGATCTCTCAGAAATAATTAAAACTGAGATATTATCATTATTTTTTGTATTTCTAATTTCTGTTGTTTTCTTGGAGAGAGAAGTATTGTAATTGTAATTAAACAAAATTGGATTCAAGATTTTGGTAAATATCGACGTTCCATGCAACCTTGAAATCAAAAAAGTTGTTCTCACTTTGCCACCTGTTTGTCTGTTTGTCTGTATGTCTGTAACTCGGCCTAGAGCCAAAACATTTTACCGATTTGGTTAAAACTTGGTATCAAGGGTTTTGATAAGATTCCCCGAGGAGCATTTTAGAATGATATATATCTAACCTTTAATTTAAGAGCAAAAAGAGTTAACGTGATTTTTTCAAACTCCGCTATAATGACTTTTATTAAATTTTGTATTCAAGAAATGTTCAACATAACAAAAAAGATAGCATTTCTAATTTTTCCATGAAGTTGACTTTGAGGGCTATATTTTAAACTATTTTTTATAAAAGCAGTTAAAGCACAAATCAATCCTTCAGAATAGAACATATCAAATATTATCAAAAATTCTACTAAGAACTAACCGAGTGAATAATTTGAAACAGCTGCTTGAATTGAAAGGTTCTCACCATTATGGGCTTGTTCCGTTATTAATTTTGTTTAAAAGTAATACAATAATTTTTCTAAGCCGTTTATGATAAAATATGTTTATAAAAACTTTAAGTTAAGTGCTAATAACATGAATCGTTCTTTGTAATGTTTTCACTGATGATAACATACAACATCCGAAAAACTAAAACTTTGATGGTTTAGTATTTAGTAAGCAAACACATAAACTAGGCCATTTGAAGTTCCGGAAGACACAAAACTCGAGCAATAAAAATAATTTGCAATTTGTATTCTTGATTCGTGGCATAAAGTTCTTATTATAGCCAATATATTGTGGAACACCATCAACCGCCTATCTTTAAGGGTTTGAACGTAATGGTCACGTGGTCTGTTGACATTTTAAAGACACTTTTATAAGGGCCTTAAAGTAAACATTTAATCTTCAAACAAAATACAAACAAGTGATTTTTTTTATTTAAGTACTAAACATAAGACTACCTAAAGCTACAAGTTATAAAATTTGAATATATGAACCATTTAAATATGCATTTATTACGGTATTATTTTTTTATCATTCAGCCCACAGCTTTTATTATCTAGTTAAAAGAAAGTGCTTTTTCAACCCAAAGTTCTAAATCTAGAGAATTAATCTAAATGTCTGTGAGGGTGGACCCAAACTGGTGGGCACGGTTTGCAAGGGGCCAATTTTACGAGGTATTGAATATCAAACGAGGAAGACAAGGTTGTGAGATATGTTGACGAGATGCGGAAGTAGTACTGTATGTATATGTTTGTGTCTGAAGGCAAGGTGTTCTTCTAGCCTACCTGTCACAAGTACACACAGACAGCTGGGAGGATAATCCACCACGCAGCTTCTTCGCGCAGATGTTACATTTCATCTGGCGTTTTTATAACATCTCATCATACATTTTGTAAAAGTTTGAAATCATGTAATAATTTTAGGTGGCCGTCTAACGAGTCAATCAACATAAAGCTGTAATTTGTTTTCTATAATTTTTTCACTGCCCATTGTAAAAAGTGTAGTCAAATATCCATAGGAAGAGTCTTATCTGGTTAATAGTAAATAAAGTTCTAGATTTACTTTATCGTATTCATACGTGGAGTCATATGACCTGCACCGCGTCTTAGTACACGTTCGGGTTATACGCTTATGTACTAATTACACTAATGTATTAGGGATGAGGATGGTTAAATTAAGAGGAAGTGTACCCATATTTGCGTGGAGGGAGGGTGGAAACACATTTAGGAAACAACACCCTTAATACACCCGACTGGGATTGAACTTTGATCTCTCCATCATCAGCACTCTAATCTATTGAAATGCCCATGTGGCCACCAAATCAGGTCTATGAAATTAAATGTTTAGAGATTTTGGGCATCACTGACCTAGTTGATATGGACCTTGAGAAAACATAATACTAATTACTACTTAATTTATACTACTTAAGTATAACTTAATATTTCAAATATTTTTTAATCATTATAAAAAGTTTTGACGAATTTAAAGACTTTAAAAAAAAATGGGATTGAGACAAAAGAAAATTGTTTCGAAATTTTTCACACTTTTAGCCCAATTTAATATCAAGAAGTAGAACTAAATCCTCTTAATGAGCTGCTTGATTACTTCTTCATATATAATTATTAAGTTTAGTTACATTTAAAATAAAATATTTTTCGTATTTTTATAGCGTGACTTCCTAGTTAATGGTAACTTATTCTATATTTTGATACTTTCAACTAAATAATTGTTTTGTAATTCTATTTTTATTTCAATTATGACCAAACTTATTCAATTTTTAAAAATAAATTTTGTTTGGCAAACCTGTTCCAAAAATGGTCTTCAGAAGGAATTTACAATAATTGTGAAGTATATTGATGGGTGCCTAGAAATATCTCAAGCTTAGTCAAGAACACATGATTAGTACTAAATTTAATAAACACAGAAACACATAAACTTGTAATTAAAAGCGGTCAATTTGTAGATCGAATTCTATATCATAATTCATATGAAAAGGAACTTTTATATAGAGAAAAAATATTTACTGTTAATATTAATAACATTTTACTATATTAATAGTTTTATTTATCACGTTTTTATATTATTATTGAGAAGTGAGATACAAATATCACATGACGTGACGTATGGATGTATAACATTATTTAGTAAATGGTATGACTGTCATAAAAGTTCTTCCCTATCTAAATCAGGCCGTACTTGAGAAAGCGGGATGGCGTGGTTCATAGCCCGGGGGAGTAAAGATACAATCTTTTTTAGTCTACTTTCAATGTGATGAGGAGGTCGGGGTTCAAATCCTGGCAAAGTGTACTAAAGTTGTGCTCACCTAAATGGTTTCCCCCTCCCCACTAAAATGCGGGTATATTTCTTCAATCCATGCTTTCCTCATACTTACCCTATTTGTGTAATAAAATGAGGATAGCCCAGATGGGTAGTGAGAAGGGATTAAACAATACATTATTGGGTAACAACTCACTTAATAAATTAGTAGCGCACATCGGCCGTCTAAAGGTCTAACGTGTCACTCTCAGGTTGGACTGGATTTCCAATTAAGGGGAGATCGGGGTTTGAGCCCCGGTTGGGTCTACTGATGGGGATTTTTATAAAATAGTTTTCCATTCTCCGTCTGCACAAATTCGGGTACATTAATTCAAAAATGTTACCTTCCTCATTCCTATTCCATTAGCTCAATTAATGTATGTGTACAGCATGACTTGGAGGGGAAAAACAAGTATCCGAATGGCGTATGTAGAAGTTTCGCAGGTGTTGGCAGACCTGGCTGCCGGGGAACGAGGCATGGGTGCCAATTAATCAACGTCCACTTTAATGGAAAGGCACTGTTGGAGTTCTGCACGTTTTGCCAAGGGAAAAAAAGGCTTTCCTCTTTTAAATGATTAGGATAAGCATTTTTTACTCTTTTTAAAATAAATGTGTACGTCTCAATAATTAATGCTAGTTATATATTTTTTTTGTTACTAAATGTAGCTGTAATGTTTGTTACACTAACTGGAGAAACAAGTAATTACAAGGAAATTATTCAAAAGAAGGAAGCCATTTTCACCGTTAAATTAGTGGTTTATGTTCCTAAACTTTCTTTTTTTGCAATCTAATATTATTTTCTAAATAAAAGTCAACATAGTAAATACATTTTTAAAGTGTTTGTTAATTCTTTCGATAAAAATAAATTTAGAAGAATAGCCTAAAAGTACAACTATAACATAAATTAAATAATCAGAAATTTTCATACCAAATTAATTAATATGTATTCACTTGAACAAACAATTATATCGAGAACAAAAGTATCATAAATATTTTTCTTAAAGGTTCCTTAGAATTTGTTTGAATTTTGAATGGTATATTTTTATAAATTATACTGAGGCATGAGCGTAGATCTTATGGCCTTTCAAATTATCTCTAAGTTTGATAAAGCTTAAAAGGCTCGGAAACTTGGAGCAACAATGAGTGAATCTATAGTAGAATTCTAATAGAAAAAATCATAATATCGACATATTTTCTTAGGTCAGCATTGATAGCAGTTTATTATAAAATAAGGTTTCTGAAAATGTATTAATGACACCTGGACAAGGGAATTGAACCCGGGACCTTTTGAGTAGTACGCCAATGTTATAACCTTTAAGTTATCCAGGAATCTCCCCATGCCCATGGTCATTCTTCACTCATATTTTAAGGCATAATCCAGATAACGCAGTCACCTTTGACTCGGTAGTTGGATTATTGCTAATTGTACAATTATTATAATTGTAAGGAATTGCATATTTTAAGAATCAAATGGCCAAAGCTATTATTTATGCACGTCCATCATAGACTCTGCCATAAAATATAAGTGAAGAATGACCCTGGACACGGGATTATTCATGGATAGCTCAGTGGTTAGAGCATTGGCGTACCAAGCCGAAGGTCCATGGTTCGATGCCCATGCCCATGTCCAGGAGTCATTTTTCAATTTATAGAATGGGATATGTAGATGGGGAATTCCTCACTAAAAAGAAAAAAAAGTAGCTCCGGCTATTTGATTCTTTTTATAAAATAAGGGTTATTTTATAGGTATTTTTATAGGTATCTATTAAAACTGACAGCTGCAGATCGCCGTCTAACCAAGAAGAGTGAAGTTTAGACCAGAATTACACAAGCGTACGATGTTTTACAAGAATTGGTTTATCTTGACCATCAGTGCAAATATTACAATGGCCGGTTTCATATGCGAAACTAGCTAACCTCACTTTAACCTAATTCTAGGACGAGCACTTAAACAAAAACCCATACAGTTATTTTACCACTTAGTGTAAGAGAACATTCCAAATTTCATAACTTTTTTTTTTGCAGTTGACCTTATAGAGTCCTGGACCATGTTACTAAAATTCAACTCCATTATCTTATTTTAAAACATAGAATTTTTAAGTCATTGGTAGCCAACAGCCAGCCAGCTGGCCAGTAATATATATAAACAAAATCTGTTCCTTTGGACAAGACGTTAGTTTTTAGTTGACAAGAAGGTCGAGGTTAAAAAACCTTATGCCTGAACTGAGGTATATTTTCCTCAATGTTGTATCTCTATTGTTCTACTAATGTACAATATATTTGACTACACTTCTTAAAAAAATGAATCTTTACCTTATCCAAATATTGAAAAAATTCTGATCCTATAAGGTTATTTATGTGTGGATCAAAGTAAATAAACAATAAAAGAAAGGATGTCAACTTTTATACCTCGGTACTTCCGGTTATTTTTGGTATCTAAAAATCAAGAGAAATGATCTTAATATGATCATCCTTGTTACCTAAATTCTTAAATTTAAACTCCTTCCAATTAAAGTTTTGGGATTCAAACAAAACGGAAATATTTAGAATTGAATTATTATTCATTTTGACCATTGATAGTTGTTTTTATCGCGGTTACTGGCAAACTACAAATATTCTCGAAATGCCCTTTTTCATTCGACGATCTTGCACGAATAAAAACATGGCCGGAACATTTTTTTATATTATTCACACTTTTTTTTGCAAGTACATTATATTTAGGTATTATATTTTAGCAGCGCGTCTCACTACCCGTTAGGTATGTATGCATACAGCTTATTAGGATAATGGGCTAGGGATTAGAAAGCTTGAATTTAGAGGAAGTATACCCGCATTTGCACGCAGGTAGGATGGAAAACACTTTATGAAAATCCATTCTCAATAAACCCAGCCAGGATTCGAATACTGATCTCCACATCATCGGCAATCTAGACTATTGGGAGAGTGATGCCTATGAGCATGCGGCCGCCAATTTAGACAGAAGCATGGAAGAATATTTAAATTGCATATGTTGAGAAATTAATATCGAGAAAAGGAGTAATCAAGACATCTAAAAAAAACACAAGAAAAACTGCACCTACTTCAATGAGTAGACTCGAACTTGAGCCTCGAGCAATGAGTCCCAACCAACCCTCATCGATACCAAACAGGGGGCTGATAATTATACAGTGGTATTTTATTAATCATCGTCAGATTTGTTTCTTATGGGAAGCGGAAGTATACCTGAATAATTAGCCATCAACCAGCTGCTTCGGCACCGTCCAATGCGTTTCCTTATAACTAATATAAATATTCATATTACTATTAAATAACACAATATTACATTGGATACAACAGTCAAAATTACACCTCGTGTCGGGAAACTTCACAGCATGTGTTTCACAGAGGAAATAAGGCGGGAAAATNCCCCCCCCTATTACTGGCGAATACACGCTACATATCACGTTACACATTTACAACAACGTTAACAAGAGTCTTGATAAGAATGTAAAAATGTAGGACTGTTTATTTTTAAAAAAACAACACTGTGCTATAACATTTTATTAGATTGTCAAACTTGGAAAATTTTAGCAGTCTGTACTTTCGCATCTAATACGAAATTAAAGATGTGATTTTTTTTCTTGATTCTCTTGCCCATTTCTTAAATTTTAGCCTCAACATTTAAAATTTTAATATTTCTGCATGCATCCAAACTCACCCTAAAAATATGTTACTTATTTATCCATTGTAGAGTATATTCTACTTGCAAAACAACAACTTAAAAGTGTAAATAGTATTTTTAAATAAATGTTACGGAACCTCACACGGACTTTCTCGCTCTATTGTTTAAAAATGGAGATATTTACTCAGTTCTTAATATAATATACACTAGTGAACCCGAAAAAAAATTGCGCTATACATACATGAAACATTTTTTGAGTCATGGTTTTAAATTTTATAATTTTATTTTTAAAGAATTGACGTCTTTTTTTATATATTTGGCCCAATAAAAATATCAATATTAGGTCCCCAAAGGTCAACATTTCGTATTAAAATTTTGACTTCCGGTTAATATTTTCGTCATTTTACTAATGGATGCACATCTTATAGTTATCGCATTGCTATTAAATTTCTCGTTGATAAATTTTGACCAATAAAATAGGTAATTATTGACTATTGAGTTTAAAAAGAGAGCGATAGAACCCGCCTTGGTGGCGTAGTTGTCTAAGGCGCAAGTCGTGTAGAGCTCAAACTCTGAGGACGGAGAGATCGAGGTTCGAATCTCGGTCGGGTGAACTGGGGGTGGTTTTTCCTAAATGGTTTTCCACTCTTCCTCCACTCAAATGCGGGTTCACTTCCTCTAATTCATCCTTCCCAATTCCTAATCCATTAGCGTAATTAGTACTTAAAGCGTATAACCCGAACGGTTAGTAAGACGCGGTGCTAAATAATAAAATAAATAATAGAGAGAGATAGAATCAGTATAGCTGATTTTGAGAAAATTGAACTTTTTTCTTTTCACTCTTTAGTAAACTGCTATTAATTTTAGGGTTGGACAGACACACAGACAGACGGCGTTAAAAAAACACTTTTTTGGGTTTGGGGTGTCATGAATATCTCGAGTTCAATTTGTTCGACGATCATAATAATTTTTCTAGCTTTAAGATAGCGAGAAAGTAAAACCGTAATACGGACATGTTTCATTTTAACAAGATCACTGGGAGACAAAGAAAGATAATTTCGATTACTTTTCAGCCAATCTATTTGACACGGGTATCACTATTTTAACCCTTATGTTTTACTGTAAAATCAGTATAAGTTTTGTTCACACAATTAAAGCATGAACTGAAAGTAGTGCACCATGAACTTCCTGCTACCAAACCTTCTTGAACTAAAATAAAACCTTGTTAGAGAAATTAAAGATAATATTCTCTCATGGGAGATACCAAATTTGGGAAACATATTTAGATGTAGAGTGCTTAAAGTAAAAAAAAAGTCTGGTCCCTGAACGAATCTCAATTATTGACGGTAATCCTTCTGATCAGTGATCGTGACCCAGCTAAGCTATGACGATAATCCTCCTGCTCAGTGATCGTAGCCCAACTAAGCTATGACGATAATCCTCCTGCTCAGTGATCGTAGCCCAACTAAGCTATGACGATAAACTTTTTGATCAGTGATCGTGGCTCAACTAAGCTATGACGATAATCCTCCTGCTCAGTGATCGTAGCCCTACTAAGCTATGACAATAAACTGTCTGATCAGTGATCGTGGCACAACTGTTATGTGCCGACAAGATCATACTGTATGTAACATTTTAACGATTGCTATCAAATACGATGTGTCTGAAAGGTATAACTCCTCCGAGTTAATATGCAACGTCAGGAGATGATGTTATATTTTTAAAATTGGTCTTTAAATACACAAAACTAATAAATAATCCTCATGAATCTTTAGTTAGAGTCCTCCAAATTTTAACAAATAGAACGGATTGTATTGTGTCCAGCCATGAGACATATTTACAATCATCATATTTGGTTGTAGTAAAACTGGAAATGGAGACAGGTGACCTTGAATCTATCAGCTGCGCTTGTAGGGGACACAAGGTCTTCTTCGGTAGCGGTTCTTAGATTCTTATGTAGTGTCTACCAGAAACCATCAAGAGGGATGGTCTCTCACCTGCCCTTTTTCATCTGGATCAAGTTGACCGTCGGAACAGACTCGAGCAATAAATATGAATAGCAAGATTAATAACGAGTGGACCAACGGTCATTAAATAAATATATACAGAACATTAGTCACTTCGTGTGATAAAACATTTCTCTCACCAACAGCTTTATCCTTTTTTAAATATTACAAAAATAATTTAAAATATAAGATTTAGGTGAAATATTAAGGACACGTTAAAAATATTAATTATATGTATTTAATGTGCACGTTATGGCTAAATAGATAATATCAGATAGTATTTACAAACTAACATAGCTCCATGATAGACACAACATCCATTCCCCAGACGTAATTGTATCATTGTGTAAGAAGAAACACTAATTTAACACGCTATAGATTTGTAACCATGATTCAGAAAAGAACTCGGGATCTATTTACGTCATATACGATTTGTTTTAACTTATATTTACTAATTATACTTTGGTAACAGTGTGGCTATTGGTAACTTTATTTTTGTTTATATTTTTTGCACCACGTCTTACTACTAATCCGGGCTGGCCACATATTTACGCTCAAGAAATAAGAATGATAAAAGTAGAATCTATAGGAATTGCACAAGATTGTATGAGGAGTAAGTATGGGAACCCATTCATAAAAATGTCCTCTGTACTCTCAGTCTGTATTTGAACCCCGACCTTGTCTCGTCTGGTTTTTCGGAGCTTGAATTCCAGTTGTGTCTAATGAAGTTGTTACTTAAATGGTTTGTCATCTTTCTCACATGAAAATGAGAACACATTTTATCTAAATGATATCTTCCTCATACCTTGTGAATAGCCTATGCCATAGTGTAGTGTTCAGTGTACCTGGCTACAAGACTATGAGTCCCGGGTTCGATTCCTGATACCATGGGTATTTTTCCCTAAATGGGAGTTACCCCCAATGATCACCAATATTTGGTTAGTTAGGCTTAGGTTAAGTTAATATCTTCCTTGACTTCACACCATTATATTCACTATCACCCTCGTACTAACACCATAACCTCATCTTATCGGGACATGGAAAGGATGTACGATTAGTACAGTCGGGCGTCCCCTGGACAGCGGTACATTAGTACTTGATAGTCTTTACACTACTGGGCTACGAGTGATTTAACCCAAATGCGCGATATTATATATAGCTTGTGAATATGCCCAAACGGGTAGTAATACCTAGAGCACAAGGTATAGTAGGTATAGTAGGCTATAGTAGGCTATAGTAAGTGTAGTGTAGGTATAAGTGTGAGTAAGATAATGGGTGGGTTTGAGGTGAAATAAAATAGAACACGAGCTAAGGCCAGTACCCACTTTTGAAGTTTTTTGTCAATCTTTTTAGCACACAAAATAAAATACTGCTTCCATAGATAAGTCTAGTTTGATTTTCTAAGCTGGTATTCCATATTTATCGTAAACATCCTGGAATTTGATAGCTATCTCTCCTAATTTAAAAGTAAGATAAAAATAGATATGAAACACTTAAATCCCTCTATTCTAATTGTATTTGAGGGATTTAAGATCCAAAAGACTTGCATATAAATATTTACAATCCCAATTTGAATCCAAAAGGCCAAAAAAAGCTACAATTTTCTGCAATATGTAAAATAAATTATGTAAAATTGTGTAAATGATAGAGACGACATTTTATCTTCCTTAAGCAAAAAGTTAATAAAACTAAATTATAAAATAAATTTAAACGCAAATAAACATTTTAATTCCCCGAAATAGATAAACAGATAAATTAGTCTTCATTGTGAACAAAACTTTACCAAGAAATTATTTCCGGCTATTATGTTAATTCCATGTTGTTGTTTTTTTGCACCACGTCTAACTATCCATTTGAGCAATACACATATGAATTAAATACTCTAATTTGTTAGGGATAAATAGGGTTGAATTTAGAGAAAGAGAAGTCACATTTGAATTAAAGAAGCGTTGAAAGCCAATAAGGGAGAACCACCCTCAGTACGATAAACCGGGACTCTGCACCCGCCTCGGTGGCGTAGTTTGCTAACGCGCTTGTCGTGTTGAGCTCGTCTGCTGAGGACGGGGAGATCGAGGTTCGAATCTCGGTCGGGTGAACTGGGGGTGGTTTTTCCTAAATGGTTTTCCACTCTCCCTCCACGCAAATGCGGGTTCACTTCCTATAATTCTACCTTCCCAATTCTTAATCCATTAGAGTAACTAGTAATTAAAGCGTATAAGCTGAACGGGTAGTAATACGCGGTGCTAAATATTAAAAATTAGACCGGGACTCGAACCCCAATCTACTGCGATCTCAAAATATTGCGAGTGATACCTAACACAATATATACAATCCTCGATTTTTTTGTTTTGTTTTATTGAAATCTTACATTTTCAAAGTTTATAAGAGTTTAATTTGGATTTGAGATTGGAAATAGAATGACAGATTCTGATTCAAGAAAAACCTGATTTGATCCATCTCTAATCTATTAAATCTCCGTCAACCAAATTTGTGCCAATTGTTCTTGTGCTTTGTTTCAGCTCTGGGAGTTGCGAAAGCCGCGTTCAGTGCGGTGTGACCTTGTGGAAGGAGGCAGGTGCATATTATGCCGTCACGAGACAGGGAGACACTTTTCGGGGTCATATGAAACCCGACGTAAACATTGCACCTGCCTCCTTTAGCCCGCTTACAGCCTCTTTGGCACAATATACACGCCATGTATACTGCAGTACACTCCACACATGTTGAGAGTGGGATGCGTGTCGGTAACTTAGAGAGGAAATGGAACTATTACCATTGGTTTTACACCTGCATCGGTGGTCACGTGGTATAACGCGTCACTCTCTTGTTATAATGGAGTGTTGTTGACGCAGATATCGGGCTCGTATCGCATTTGGGTGTAATGAGGATGGTTTTTCCTCAACGGTTTACCCTTCTCCCTCCGCACAAATGTGAGTGAAGTACCTCTAAGACTCGACCTTACTCATCCCTATTCTATTAATTAACTAACTAATTATTAACTACCCACTTCACTGGCCTAACTGTATAAGGCATCACCCTAGTGTTGGACTGGCTTGCCGATGACGGAGATATCGAGGTTTGAATCCCAGTCGGATCTATTAAAGGTGATATTTCCTAACTGGTTTCCCACTCGCTCTTCCACGCAAATGCTGGTATACTACATCTAAAATATTTCCTTACTCATCCCAACCCCATTAGAGTAATTATCAAATACGCATATAACCTGAACAGGTAATAATAATAATAATAATAATAATAATAAACTACGAGTTAAATAATGTGTGCGTGGAAACCGAACGGGTAGTAAGACGAGTTGTAAAAAGATAGTCCAATATATCATAATGAACCTATTGGCGGGAATTGTAATTTATGTATCAAATGACCGACCCGTTCGACTGTTGCCCGACTCAGAATATCCACCTTGACAGTTACGCCAAGCTAGGTCATCTCCAAAAGGGATGATTTTGTTCGAGAATAGAGTCACTTTCGTGACTCCTGACCTCTTGAATGAATTCAATACCTTGTACGTAACAATTGTATAACTAATTAATTGTGAGGAGAAATTGGTGATACTGAATGATTGCGCTGGGTCTGGGGTTTGGGGAGGATTTTCTTGACTGGGATGGGGGAAGGTGTGTATAATGTATGATGATGAGATGTTGATATTCCATTAGTTGATTTCCGGGAAGAGGATCGAAAGGTTAAACTTGACTGTAGCGATTAGGTTTGACGCTGATGGTAACATTTTCCATTCCCCATCAGGGGCCGACCACGGCGCCAGGATTATCCTCTGGCTCGTAGAGAACCTAGTCGGTTGTCCCTGTGGAGTCCATGACCAGCCCGACGGTACCTATCTTCTTTTAATACTAGTCGGGGTTGAACCAAGACCCGCCACTTTGTGGTCGACCCAACTAACCAAACAAACACGGGGCCAAGCACATCACTCTTAGGGATATAATATATTATTATTATTACTATCATTACTACTACGCGTCTTACTACCCGTTCGGGTTGTACGCACTTACGTCTAATGTGTAATGGTAGGGTGATTGTGAGATGAAATGGAAGACCTACAGTTTAACGTGGAATCCGAACCACGGTGGAGGCCTGGCTATATTAGATCAAATACTTATAATTAATGATTAAGTATTCGATGTAATATAGCCAGCGGATTTACTTTTTTCATTTTGCATAGTAAAACTACAAATTTTCACTAATAGTAATAAGTTCTATCACATCAATCTTGAACTTTAATGACAGTGTATTTTTATGATGATTACAATGCACAAATTTGAGAGCAATATTATACAAAAATCATGGTTACTTTAATATATTTGTAAAATTATAGCTACAATATAATTTTAGAACAAAAACAATCCCAACTTGTGTCCCAGACTGTTATTTCACCAGTTAGTGAGGGAGAGCTAGTCAAATTTCACAATGATACATCTTCAGATTTAGTTTGGAATCAATTCGACGCCCTAAGATCAGATGGCAGATGTTTTACTGGCTAACATAACAACACGGGACTAATTATTTTACACTAATTACGTACAATGTACCGTAACATAACAAGACTGACAGATGTGGAATATAGTTTTAAAAATTAAGCTCTTCGTGACTGTTTACAGGAACTGGTGTGTCTTGTTTATGAAATATTTATATACATATTAGCTATTCAGACAAGATAAAAGTCTTAAAAGTTTTTATTTTTAATTTGGAGGTCGTTGAACTGTTCTACTATACAGAAATATTGTATTAGTTTTAGTGAAGAAGTGTATAATTTTTCAACTCATTAAAGATATATAAGTTGTTAATTGTTTCAAATCTATTTTTAAACTATATTAATAATAGCCATTACAAAAGTTGTTTTATTAGTTGTGGTTTAGATCTACTTAAAGTTAAGTTGATCATTTGAGCACATGCATAATAACTTCACACATTCTTTAGTGGGGGCTACAGTCCCGTAGTTTGCTGCTGTGGGTTTTAATATTTAGTTTTTGTTAAATGTAAGTTTTAACTTTACATGGTAAGATTTTCAATGGAAGGAGCTTATCTGACAGCTGGAAAAGATACTAGATCTTCTTTCCCGAATTCATACGTGAAGTTATGTGATATGCAGCTGCCACCATTGATAGATATTATCAATACTGACAAAATAACACTAATTAAATATTAAAATGTTATTAATATTAACAACAAAAAGATACATTTATATTTTACTAAGGTTTATTTCAACCAAAGTCTAAAAAAGTTTAAAATATAATTTTTTTAATGACAGTATAGAAAAAGTATTGTGATAGTGGTCAAAAATACCATTGATATTTAAATAAAAAAAATTGATGGTGAATGTTTTATGTCTCCAGAATTCTAAGAAGGATTTTTAAATCAAACTATGTTTCAATCACAGTCCGTAAATCTCCTCCTCCAAAGTTTTCGGAACGAAACTTATTTATTTTACCAGCTCTGAAGAGATCAACATATTACCGGCCGCAAGATTCTTTAGCCTGGATCTCCAATACTTTATTTTCTACCAGTGGCTACTTTGGAAATGATATAAATTAAAATAACAGATATTTGGTCATCCGGGGTCTGTTTGATAAAACAACAAGTTACAATTGAACGTTTTACAATAATTATTGTATACAATTTAGAGATGGATTGAATCATATATTTCTCCAATACAAATTTTAAATTTTCTTTTTAATCTCTAATTCTTAAATCTTTAAAAATCTATAATTTTGTTTAAAATGAAAAAATTTCAAATTTAATATAAAAACATATTATAATCTTGGTACCCCTGACAAATGCTATTTTATTTGTCATATCTATTACATCGTTAGCAACAAAAAGGGCATTTTTTTCCCGGTAAATTAATTATATTATTACAATTTCACTTTTTTGTGTGATGTTGTTACCCTCCCAACAATAAAAACCTTTATACTAGGTCACTCACTGAACAAGCTGGCCCACTCCCGGGCACGCTAGCCCCCTCCCGGACATGCTGGTCCCCTCACTTGACTAACCTCAACTCAGACTCTGGTCCCCATGCCGACCCCCTACCGTGTATATTTAGAGGCCACAGTCAAGATTCTGGAATCTTCCATCTATAGAATACTAGATTTGAATAAAATAAACCCAGAAGCATCCAAACAATCACCTTTCTTCCAATTAAGCTCCACCTTATCCCCCTCTAAGCTCTTTGGCAGGGAGGCTGGATAACTGTTAAACAGAGAAAGGGCTCAGAGAAGGCAAACAATTGACAAGTGCGCTGGTCCCACAAACGGACACCAATCTCGTTACAATACGTCTAGTTTCCACAAATTTTTTAATTTGAGTCATTATAATATGTCCAGGTTCTGAAATGACTGATTACTATTAAACTTAAATCTAGAACTGACACAGCCTCTAGCTTCCAGCCGTCAATTCATCGCTCTGAAAGGGGAAACCCACATGTCACTCATCAGTTTTCCAGCCAAGTTGGAAACTGAACCCGGCACTCTTAGTTCATTAAGCATATATGATTGATATCAATAACTGAGTTCACATTACATACTCGCATGGTGACAATTGTCAATACAGTTTTTGATTGTAGTGACATTCCATAGCGGCCGGTGCACAGTTAGTACTCACCTGTCTGTCGTTGGTACAACTGCTTCAATCTTGTGTGTAGGTCTGAGTATGTGTGTGCGTGTCTTGTGTTTGTTTAAGGGGTCAAAGAAATGGTATGGTTGGCAAGGTTGGCGTGGAGGGGCCAGGGTTCACTCTAGTCTAGAAACTCAACCACTCACCTACTATACAAATAACGAGCACTTCAGGTCGAATGGGGGACTGGCTCACTTATGGATCTCGGAAATATATACGACCCTAAGTTTGGTCTGTTCCATTTTCTCCCCAACCCTTTCCAGGCAACCAGTATAATTACGAGAAAATATAATTGGCAAGAAAATTAGCTGACCTAAGGATTTATGATTTTCTAATTGTTTATAGTTAGTATTTTAATGTATTTTGATTCGGTGAACGAAATCTTACCAATAAAATTTTATGAAGATTGGAAAACATATAGGTGGTCACGTAGTCTAAGGAATCAGGTATGTAATTTATTAAATTATCCGTGACGGGGAGAGTCGAGGCTCAGATATCATCAGAGAGCATTAAGGGTGGTTTTTAAATGTGATTTTCCCCTACACACTCTACGTAAAACGGATTTGATTAAGTTAGAAAAAACTTCTCATAGCGAGTCTTTAGATTAATACATTGATAGCCTTGATGTTAACGTATTAATAAAAATTAGTAATAAATACAATAACAAATTAAACAATAAACTTAATTTTTAAAGGGTTTATTTAAATTAATCATTTTACCTGCATCGGTGGACATGTTTATCAAAGCTTCAGTCAGTTTCATCTTGTTTGGTTTGTCAGTGTCGAATATATGGGCTCGTTCATCTGCTGGGTGCGCCGAGGTTTTTTTCTAACTGGTGTAACACCCACCCTTTGTGCAAATAAGGGTACACTTCCTTTAAATTCTACCTTCCACGTCCTTGCCCTATCAGTGTAATACGCTGATAGCTTGGACGGGTAGTAAGACGCAGATCAAGGATGCCTAGTGACTGGAGTCAGGGTTTCCATGCACCTGGGAGGAGGAAAAAAACCAGTACATTTAAAAAAATAAAAACGGGTATAATTATGAATTTGGAAACATTAACTGCAAACATTGAAAAAACCAAATGAAGAATTAAGTATATTGATTGTAACTTAACTATATATTATTCCCAACCTCTACTCCTCCTTTGTGCCTGAAAAACTGTATTACATGACAACTTCATATCTCCCCCATCAAACGTAACTCATCCTGTTTCAAATACCAATATCAGGACTTCTTCACTTACTTACTTATTAGTTAATGGCATCAGGAACTCGAAAATTCACTGTCGTAATTACTAAAGTAGGCAATATCCCAATATTAAGCTATTTATATCCATGCCACCTCATTTTACACTTTTATAATCTTGAACTATTTATATCAATGCCACCTCATTAGAAACGTTCCTAATTTTGAGATATTTATATCAATTCCACCTCATTTCACACTTTCCTAATTTTGAAATATTTATATTAATTCCACCTCTTTCACACTTTCCTAATTTTGAGATATTTATATCAATGCCACCTCATTTCAAACTTTCCTTCTTTGAGCTATTTATATCAATGCAACCTCAATACACACTTTCCTAATTTTGAGATATTTATATCAATTCCACCTCATTTCACACTTTCCTAATTTTGAAATATTTATATTAATTCCACCTCTTTCACACTTTCCTAATTTTGAGATATTTATATCAATGCCACCTCATTTCAAACTTTCCTTCTTTGAGCTATTTATATCAATGCAACCTCAATACACACTTTCCTAATTTTGAGATATTTATATCAATTCCACCTCATTTCACACTTTCCTAATTTTGAAATATTTATATTAATTCCACCTCTTTCACACTTTCCTAATTTTGAGATATTTATATCAATGCCACCTCATTTCAAACTTTCCTTCTTTGAGCTATTTATATCAATGCAACCTCAATACACACTTTCCTAATTTTGAGATATTTATATCAATTCCACCTCATTTCACACTTTCCTAATTTTGAAATATTTATATTAATTCCACCTCTTTCACACTTTCCTAATTTTGAGATATTTATATCAATGCCACCTCATTTCAAACTTTCCTTCTTTGAGCTATTTATATCAATGCAACCTCAATACACACTTTCCTAATTTTGAGATATTTATATCAATTCCACCTCATTACACACTTTCCTAATTTTGAGATAATTATATCAATGCCACCTCTTTACACACTTTTCTAATCTTGAGATATTTATATCAATTCCACCTCATTTCAAACTATCCTAATTTTGAGATATTTATATCAATTCCTCCTCATTACACACCTTCCTAATTTTGAGATATTTATATCAATTCCGCCTCATTACACACTTTTCTAATCTTGAGATATTTATATCAATTCCACCTCACTACACACTTTCCTAATTTTGAGATATTTATATCAATTCCACCTCATTACACGTTATCCCTCTCGCTAGTTCTATCTAGTCCACTTCATCCCACCCTGTTTCATTAATGTCCATTCTAATGTTGTCTTCCCACTGGTCTTTTCCCGTTAGGTTTTCTAGTCATTATCTTGAACGTGGTTCTATATGCTTCCATTCATGCTGAATATCCTCCCACCGTAACTTTTGAGACTTGATTACCATAACGATGTCCGGTTATTAGCACGAGTTATGTAACTTATCATTATGTAACCTACTACACTCTCCATTGACTTAATACTGCTTGGTTTTATAAAGAAGGAAATTTCGTTTCTCCATACTTCCAGCCAAAACGCCTGGAAAAATTGAAACTCTTTCTGGAAAACACAGGAAGTTTCACGTGAATAAAATACTGGCATACCTGCTGGGTGTGAATGGTGTCCCTACTTGTATGCAACTTGCACACCTGTGCCCTGTGTCTCAACAGTAATTAGATACCAGCATCACAGTACCGGTACGTTTGGCTGAGAGTTGCAGCTGTCGAGGAATATCTTGAAAGATTCCTTCAGAAGAGGAGTTATTTAAATACAAGGTTTATTGCTTGTTTAATTCAAATAGGGGAAGAGAAAAGCTCATCTCCCAGCTCTGTTTAACCGGGATATTACATACACATTTTCCTTGTCTTAAGGTTTTTTTTGTGTTTTTTCCTTTATATCAGTGAAATTGGGATCAGATAAATATTTATTTCGTTTTAAAATTATTTTTATTTTTTATAAACATGGCAAAATGGTTCCACTAATCACAGTTCCACTGTCTTCTAATGAACCTGCTTCGGGGGTCACATGATCTAAGGCGTCACTCTCGCAATAGACTAAACTGCCGATTACGGGTACATCAGAATTCGAATCCCGGTCGGGTTGACTTCCCAGATAGGTAGTAAAGCGGGATTCTAAAAAAAATAATAATTAAAATGAATCGATTGAAAAAAGACCACCAGAACATGCGAACCCAAGCCAGGACCTCCCGTGACAAGGCTGTGTTTTTTCACTCAATTTAATTTGATCCTGTGAACATCCATAACGTCTCATTTTGTGATATACGTGACTATAATAAATACAGAACCTTATACACATAAGCTATGTTTAAAATATTGTCAATAATTTCACTTTCAATAGACAGTTAGTTGAATAAAACATTTTGATGATAACATGTCTGGTCGCCCGGGGAGCTTAGGTACCTAGAGTACCTAGGCACATAGTACTTAGAAAAACATTCCAGCATTTTTTTTCAGTGTTTAAGAAATAATCATATATATTAAATAGGCTCGTAATTATTTATAAATAAATAATTAACATATAAATATTTTACCTAGTACTAAGAGAAAATTGAAGGAAGGAGCGATAATATTTTTGCACACATTAATTAAGGGGGATAAAGAGGGTTTAGCCACATAGTTTTGATTTATTTAAATCTTCTCTTTTTATCCAGTAATCTATCACCCTGTTTCTAATATTTTTGTCACTCAGTGGGCGCTATTTATTTACATTGTAGATAATACAGCTTTGGCTCAAATTTTAAGTCTCGCCTATAAAGCAGAAATTCTCTCACCGGACTGGGATGGGATGTATATCTAAATATGTTTAATAAAAACAATTAGGGGAGATTTGTTAATGATGACTATATTTTTGTTGCATTTCCGACAGCTGTTGGTCACGTGAAAGAGCGCTTGCGTTACATATTTTATCTGACTTGTCGTCATGTAAAAAAAAAAAGTTGGCCCTAAGGTTAATATTGCGAAAAAACCACATCTCGTGTGATGTGTCCAGACGAGTTTCAGAAGACACACGTCAGGTTTATTTTTTGTCTCCAAGTGTGATCGCGATTGTCTGCTAATGGAAGGGTTGACCTTTATACATCTTCCACACATGTCTAATAATTATCGCCTATGCAGCAAGTATATATGCCAGCACGATTAATGGATCAGGAAGGTTGAAGACTCGATTCTACACTTGGGATGACCTTTCATCGGTGGACACGCAGAAAAAGTGGCATGTTTGTCTAATTTGTTTTTCAGTTGACGGGGAGATTAGAACGAATTTAGAGAAATAAATCTTTCTTCTTTTTCTGCCCATAAATATTACCCTTAATTTTAGGGTGATATCTAATTACATAAGCTCTTCAGGGGAACCTAAATATCAAATTCTAGCCAGATCGGTATAAAGACACATAGACAGACGGACATAAATGTAGACAGAGAGACGACATCGTGAGAACATTTTTTCTCAAGGGTCATGAAACTTAATCATTTATCATAATTTCAAGTTCAATTTTTTTTAACGATCATGATACTTGTATATCCGAGGGGCCTATAGAACGTAAACATTGGAGCTTAGTGTCAGTTTTCTGGTCAGACTTAGTACGCCTCAAGTGCGGTGCCATATTAAATAGGCCTACAAGACACCTATATAAACTAGAATATAATGAGTCAATTTTAGATGCCAAACTGACCCATTCCATCCTGTTATAGATAGATGTCGTCTTGTATCTAGTAACAGCGTCGCACTTAAGGCGTACGAAGTCTGACCAGGAAACTGGCCCGAGTTTTGTTTAGTAAATTAGAACGAAGATAATTTCTAGACAAAGGTTTAGCGGTAAAAAAAATTGACGTATCTGTTTATTTTTCATATTTATTAGGACTAATTTATAGATAACTAAGAGAATATCTCTAGTTTCTTAGCCATTTTTAAATGTTTTTGAGTTTATTTTGTAAACTTTCTATTTCATCTAATACGCAAAGGCAACCAAAATGTATTTTTCCCAATCAAACAAGTCTATCTAAGTGATTCTACTGGATGCCTAAAAATGTGTATCAAATCAAAATTGTAGGTTTTTTCAATTATTTTCAACAATCAATAGCACTTGAACGCATGGACTGGGGTACGAGGAATATAATAGAGGAACATTGCTTTCCCCGGCTTGGCTGGTAGTCATAGAACCCTTTACTAAGGCTACCTAACCTAGCCTAACCTGACCTTACCTGATCTAACATAATCTTACATATCCTAACTTATCCTGACAAATATTATTAAAAAAAACATTAAAAATAAAACCCTAGGTATTCCTCTTTCCCCCAGTCAATGTGCTCAAGTGCTTCATAACCATTTTTCTCGGTTCTTTCAAATTTTTAAACTATCGAATATTATGAGACTAGCATACCATAGGGATAGATATATATATGTTCAAAAATTGTCCATGAATATTTTGTTCTTACTATGTTACGCTCGCTATCCAGTTATAAACGATAATTCCTGATAACATCGTATCAATAGTGATACCACAAATTATAAAAATATATGTCTTCTCGCATTTATCTCAGTTCAAACACCCGTCCCTAACAACTCTGTCAGGGTCACATCGATACATAATTATAAAACCGTTTCCTGTCAGACTGTTCAAATAATTTAAACTAGGACGACCTGATAATGATCTCTATTTGTGCATGTTTAATTAAGAAACCACCTTAAGGGACAAGAAAAAATATATTTCATGTACACATTGCACTTTCGATCATATCCCATACCTCCCTCCCCTCCCCTTCTTCAAAATGTCTCTTCCTTCACCTTTCCCAAAAATAAATGTTGTTTATCTCACGCTAATCTTTGAAGGTCTAGGTCTATAAAACGCACAAGATGTACTCATGCGCATTAATGACCGGTCAGCAGGTGTCTGTCTGTCTGTCAGGGAATGAGTGGCACCTGCTACAAGCCATGGCCCGCGACCCCCGGGCAGCGCAATTTAACACGAGACCCAACAACGTCTCAGACACACAATCGGTCTCAAGGACCTCTAAGTTTTTTAAATACATTTTGGTTGTGTGTTATTTTTCCCTGGTCATCCTTACCGACTTACTCTGTGGCATCAGGAGCTGGAAAGATAATTGCCACACTTACAAGTACGCCACATACCCCCAACATGAGCTAGTTCTATCCAGTCCACCTCACTACAACCTATCCCTATCTTGAGCTAGGTCTATCCAGTCCACCTCATTACAACCTATCCCTATCTTGAGCTAGGTCTATCCAGTCCACCTCACTACAACCTATCCCTATCTTGAGCTAGGTCTATCCAGTCCACCTCATTACAACCTATCCCTATCTTGAGCTAG
>CABFVX010000477.1:162398-174150 GCA_902151425.1 Timema shepardi | reverse complement strand
TATCTTGAGCTAGGTCTATCCAGTCCACCTCATTAAAACCTATCCCTATCTTGAGCTAGTTTTATCCAGTCCACTTCATTACAACCTATCCCTATCTTGAGCTAGTTTTATCCAGTCCACCTCATTACACCGTATCCTTATCTTGAGCTAGTTCTATCTAATCCACCTCACTACACCCTATCACTTTCAGGTCCATTCTAATATTATTCTTCCATCTACGTCTAGGTCTTCCAAATGGTCTCTTCCCATTGGGTTTACCAATCAGTGCCCTGAACATAGTTCTAGATTCTTCCATTCACCCTGCATGTGCTGCCCCCCTTAATCTTCGAGATTTGACTATCCTAAAAATGTCTTGTGATGATTACAAGGTATTCAACTCATCATTATTGAACTTCCGCCACTCTCCATTGGCCTCATATCCCTTTTTTGGACTAGATATCTTCCTAAGCCCCTTGTGTTCGGACTGGTCATCATTTTAAATATAAAAATATTTTGAGTGTATTTAACACAAAAAAAGGAAAATTGTGTGAGCTCTGAGTGCAATAATGTTGACTCATAATAAACGGAGCAGAGAAAAAACAATAGTAGTTTGAAAGAAAAATAAAGAATTCACCGATTTGTTCTGCAAAATAGTTTGTCTCCTTGATATCCTATTGTTTTATATACATAATATACAAGCATATTTCTGAATAAGGGGGGGGGGGTAGGTTTCTGACGGTGTTTAGCCTCTATTACCCCTCCAAGGATTCATCTTATAATACACGCAGTTAAATTGAAAATACATATTTTCAAGACATTTTAAATTTACATTAGAAATATCTTATTATTGAAACATAAATTATCATAATATTTTTAATGAGTTACTGTATATTATGCCTCACGCAACATGAGTTATCATCTGTAGTAAGTCGTCCGAGGGGTATTTAAGTATTTCTCAAAATGTAGGTGGTGGAGGACTACTGAATAGAGGTTATGTGCATTAGGGGATTACCGGGGCTCTAGGAAAGGGGGGGGGGGCGGTTGCGTGTTTAAAATGTATGCAGGAAAAACATTATTTTTAGGCAACTCCATTTTAAGACTGTAAATAAAAGACCAAAATAAATTTATTAAATTAAATGCTAGACACAATATTATTATATTATTACATTGAATTAGAAATTTATATATATATTTTTAAATTTAAACCTAATCATTTTTTATAAATAACTATTCAGGTTTGTTGTCTTCCTATTCTATATGACCTAGGTCTGCCGAGGAAATAAATACAGCATAGTATGAAAATTTCATATGTTATCTTTTTCATATCAAACTTATATACTGGGCCTATATGCTATCAACATTATTTAATGTATTACTAAATCACCTGGGATCCCGTGGACCACTCGTGGTCCAAGTACCACACTTTGTACGCACTGGTGTAGTGTCTCACCTGCAGCCAGCTGCTTTCATAGCGTGTGACGTCATGTGGCATGGAAAGGCTCGTGACAGTTTTTTATGATCTCTCTCCGGTCATTTCTTATCCTCAAAAGATACCGTGGACTGAAGCTTATCGGCTTGGCGTTCTTAAAACACCAATTATATTAGTTCTTATTATATTCTGAAAATTGAAAAATGACACCTGGACACTGGGAATCGAACCCGGGACCTTCGGCTTAGTACGCCAATGCTCTTACCACTGAGCTATCCAGGATTCGTCCCGTGCCCATGGTCATTGGTTTCGGCTATTTGTCATTTAGTCTGATTGGCCGGTGACACGGAGATCGGAGCTCAAACGCTGACCGGGTGTACTTGAGGGTATTTTCCTAAATAGTTGCCCCCTCTCCCTCCACTCATACTCGGGTACATTTTCTCTAAGCTGAAACTTTCTCATCCCTACCACACCATCGTAGTTAATATCGCACACGCAACAGTCCTGGTCTAATTGAGACCAAACTCACATGTCCTTGTTAAGTATCAAGGCTACACACACCAGTCTTGGTCTAATTGAGACCAATAACACATGTTCTTGCGATAGGATCAAGGCAACACACACCAGTCCTGGTCTAATTGAGACAAAACTCACATGTTCTTGCGAAGGATCAAGGCAACACACACCAGTTCTGGTCAAATTGAGACCTATAACACATGTTCTTGCGAAGGATCAAGGCAACACACACCGGTCCTGGTCTAATTGAGACCAATAACACGTGTCCTTGCGAAGGATCAAGGCAACACACACCAATCCTGGTCTAATTGAGACCAAACTCCCATGTCCTTGCGAAGGATCAAGGCTACACACACCAGTCCTGGTCTAATTGAGACAAAACTCACATGTCCTTGCTAAGGATCAAGACTACACACACCAGTCCTGGTCTAATTGAGACCAATAACACATGTCCTTGTGAAGGANTCAAGGCTACACACACCAGTCCTGGTCTAATTGAGACAAAACTCACATGTCCTTGCTAAGGATCAAGACTACACACACCAGTCCTGGTCTAATTGAGACCAATAACACATGTCCTTGTGAAGGATCAAGGCAACACACACCAGTCCTGGTCTAATTGAGACAAAACTCACATGTTCTTGCGAAGGATCAAGGCAACACACACCAGTCCTGGTCTAATTGAGACAAAACTCACATGTCCTTGCGAAGGATCAAGGCTACACACACGAATATTAAACACCCACAGGTTGGACTAGTACCCGCGCCGGTTGGTGTGTGGTTTAAATGTCAAGCTCATTTCCAACCATGAGGAGGTCATGGTTCAAATACCAGTTGGGTGTACTGAGGGTGTTGGTTCTCTGAATAGTTGAAATTGTTGAACCAACCATTTCCAAAAGCTTTATTTTTAAGGACTTTTTAAATCATGAAAATGTGAGAATCAACCAAAATAAAACAAAAGTCACGAAGACTCATGATGTACAGTAAAGGAGCAGTCAATCAAATTAGTATGGATCTAGAAGAAGTAAAGCTACAGCAAGTAATGGAGTTCTGCTATCTAGGAAGTAACATAGCCAAGGATTACAAAAGCAAGAAAGATATTATAAGTATAATAGCCCAGGCGAAGAAATACTTTATAACAAGAGGACATTACTAATCTCGACTAGTATGAATTTGTAAATCCCGAAAAGGATTCTAAAGGCATATGTTTGGAGTGTAACGCTTCATGAATGTGAAATAAGGACCATCGGCTTAACTAAAAGGAAACTATTAGAAGAATTTAAAACTTAGTAATACAGAAGAATGTTGACAATATCATGGATGGAGATGGTACCAAATGACAATGAAGGAAGGAGACTTGGAAAGGTATACAGCAAAGCATGGTAGGACATGTACTGAGACTTGATAGTTTAATGGAGATAATTATACAAAGATATGGGAGAGGAGGAATTCAAGAGCGAGACCAAAACTGTAGAACGTGAATCAGATAGCGAATGATGTTGGCAGAAGAACGTACACAGATGTAAAAGAAATTGTTCCATGATAGATAAAAGTGGCGAGATGCAGTAAACCAATCGCAAGATTGATGACATAATGATGATTATTGATTTTCTTGATGGTGATTAGAGTTTTATCTCCCTAGATCCCAGAACCTCAGGATTTCCCACATTTTTCCAGTCTCATGCTTCATTGGAGTCAATTACCTAACCAACGTAACTCTTCACAGCTCTTGATAAAATAAAATAAAAGCTAAAGTAATGCCTATTATGTTGTTAAGTACTGTATAAACGGTTATATATCACGTTTAGACCGACGTTAATTTGTTCATCAGACCCGGAATTATACGAAGTATGTTATGATCAGTAAACTTCAACGTCGTACGTCGCGTACCTACATAAAGCCCTTGGGGCTTTGTGTACCACAGATTAGGAAAAACTGTCTCAAAAGAAACTCTATTCACAGCTTATTAAACACAATCTTAACAAAAGTAAAAGTTAGCTTACATTTTTTAATGTAATCATACGCAGGATTTTTTGTAGATTTGCAGGCAATATTAGGTTTTGATCAATATTTCGCATTCTCTGGCTTCAAACCTATATTTTATCAGGAATATCTTCTTTCAAATACAGTAAAACCTCGCTAGACCTAGCCCCGGTAGTCCAAAATTCCGGATTATCTATTTTTAAATGAGACCAAAAAAATTAAGGGACTCCATTTAATATGAAATAATATCTTAGAATTGAATAAAAAAAACTGTAACGTTCAGGAAAAATCAAGAATTCCAAAAACTCAAATTTTTTAAGTTCTGTAAAAACATTTGAGTTGATTTCAACTCTATTCTAATTCAAATGTTTGATTAAGTCTACTCACACACCCTTAGTATTTAACGTAAGCTTTCAGAACCGACTGATAACATCAGCACATGACATATGAACAAACATAAATATGAAACAGACACAACACCCTGCCCCCAGTCTTTATTTCATCACTGTGAAAGGTTAGGCCCCAATTTGACTAATTATATATTTTTAAGTCATGCTGGCAATCAAACCCGAGACCCTTAGCTCAGTAGACAGATATGCTCCTGTCTGAGTTAAGGCTTTAGCCTCCACGTATTTATACATAAAGTAATGATAAATGCAGCAGTTACTTTGGATAAATATTGCAAATCCCTTTCAAATAATAGACCTATTAATAATATTGTAGTAAAGTATTATTAATTTTGCCCTTAAGAAATATATCTATTTTTATAAAAGGTAGTTTCGACAAGAATTGTTCTGTATTATAATATTGTGGTCGGAAAGGTAGGCACAGAGGGAGTAGGTTCGTTTGTCACGGCCTTGGCTGCCAGTAGGAGCTTGTGTTTCTTTCTAGAAGACACGCGATCAAGCTCTGGTGGAATCAACTTGTTTTCATGATGACCCACATGTATTGAGGACTTTCTCCTCGTCTCATGAGGTCGAGGTTTGGGGGTTACGACGTGATCTAACAGCACCTGTCATCACTCTGTCAGTATGCCCACGTGCCACCAATATCTCTCCTACAGGTACCCTCATAACCAACCGCCCGCGACTAATGGAACCGGACCACGGATCGTCCACGACCAAATACATATTACAATGTTCCTTTTACTTTGTCATGAGAGAAAATATTGTAATCGTGAGCATTTTGGACCTTGAAATAATAATGGATCGTGAAGTTTAAACTCAAAATAATGGGTCATACAATTCTGTCTGCCTGTCTCTGTCCGTCTGTCCATCTGTCTGTCTGACTGACTACGGCGCTAAAGACGAAATGGTGGAATGTATTTTGTTCCAAGCTGATGTATAGATATTATATAGTAATATTAAAGTTTTTGTTAAATTTGATTCTTGCCCTAAAATAAGGAGTAGTTTACTAAAGACTGATCTTTGAAAATTCAAAAAAATTTGAAAATGACTTTTATTTTGTTTCAAATAGATCGTTGTGGAGTGCTTTATATGATAAATAACACTGTATAGCCCACTTCCGTGGCCGCATGGTCTAAGACGCTAATATCGCGATATACTAGACTGCTGATGACGGGGATATCAAGGTTCAAAACTCGGTCAGGTGTGATGAAGGTGTTATTTACAAAAAAAATATATATTCCACACTCCCTTCACGCAAATGAGGGTACACTACCTATAAATATAACCTTTCTTATCCCTAAAAACTTTCAACGTCATTAGTACATAGGCGTGTAACCCGGTGCGGTGCGGTGCTAAAAAAAACACTTTTTTATATAATGTTTATAATATAAGGAACGTACTTGGATGGAACAGCTAATTAAACAAATTGGTACAACTTCTTTGGTCGATTAAACAATATAAATATGAAACATAACATGAAGATAATTTATTCAATTAGAAACTAACATATCAAGAAATTAAGTCAAATAAAACAGGTACAATAACATTTCTAAGAAATCATCATTAAGATTGATAATTGTAAAGTTCTGAAATTAATTACCATAAAACAAGGAAATATATAAATCTGTGCAAAACAATATGTTAGTAGTATTAGATTATAGGTATAGCTGATAAGTAAAATGAAAAGTGGAAATTGACAAATGGACCATATCTGTATATTTGTTTTTCCGTCTACATTTTTCAGTGTTTTTATTATTTTCAATGTTTATCTAAAATTAAAAATGATTGCTCCAATACATACATTTTGCAAAATTTTCTACACATAATTTTTCCAATAGCTTTTAATATATTATGTCATGGACAGTGAGTAATTTGACCAGGGAATTTCCTTGGATAAGAATATGTAGATGATATATCTACTGAAGAAATATTTTATTTATTTTGTAGAAATATTTTTAACATAAAAACCGGAAACATATTAAGCTTAGCTCACGCTCCCTTNTTCCCCCCCCCCCCCCCTCATATTGCGTATCTAGGTTTGTTGCTGCCACTTGTGACTATCCCAAATGATACAGTTGAAACTCTTAAGACCGGCAACTCCAGTGGCCCGGCACGTTTTGAATCTGCCGCCATTAGTTTGAGGGACGGCCACCAGGACGGTTATATTAACAGTACAAAAGAGCCAAAGCTGTTTACATGTGCCGCCATTAGTTTGAGGGACGGCCACCAGGACGATAATATTAACAGTACAAAAGCGCCAAAGCTGTTTACATGTGCCGCCATTAGTTTGAGGGACGGCCACCAGGACGATAATATTAACAGTACAAAGGCGCCAAAGCTGTTTACATGTGCCGCCATTAGCTTGAGGGACGGCCACCAGGATGGTACTAAGCTTTAGTCTAACTTGTAGGATATACCAATAAGTATGTAGCGTGATATGGTGAGCTTAGGGTCTAGGCATAAGGCGTACCTATTAAAATTGTTATTAGGAGTCGAACTTTGTGTTCCGGTACTTGTTAGGTATGAAGAGTGCTGGACTAAAGCAAGGTTCTTAGAATACAAGGTTGCCTCGGTCCCTATACCTGCCAGCAGGCACCACTCTTGGCGTGACGTCACCCTGTGACCCTAGTGCAGCTTAGCGACAGGGGCTCAGTAGTAAATTACAGGCGTTCTGGTTCACACTATTTCATGTAGTTATGATTTTGGTAGAATAATTTCAGTTTGAAAATAAGAGTGAATTCTGTGGACTAGTGTAATCATTAATGTTGGTAATATTGTTAATAGTTACCTCCACTTGAAATTTATTTAATCGAGTGAGATTCAAAAGAAGAATGTTTTCAATATTTTGTTTATATACGTATAATAATGTAATTTATAGTGTAAATAGTCGAATATTTTATTCTTATACAGTTTTTTTAGTTAACATAAACGATATTTTAATATTAACAAAAATGCCGGGGAAAATATGTACAGTATAGTTGCTTTGTGTAATAATAGCCACCAAAAAACAAAAATAAACTTCAATGAGAAATTAATATTGTGTCATTCTTTTCCAAAAGATCCGGTAGCTCTTAAAAAAATGGATACACCTTTGTAAGGATGGAAATAAACATAATTTAAACTCGGATGAACTAAGGAAGAAACGTAGTAAATATTTGAAAGTGATCAATTAAATTACCTACTTTCAAACATTTCATCCAACCCATTCATTACATAATGAATTGACTACACTACATCGGCACCAGTATTGTTTTTGTTGTTTTTTTCACTGAATTTCACTATCCGTCTAGGCTATATGCATATTTATTAATAATTACGCTATTAGGGTAGGTATGAATAACGTAAAATTTTGTGGAAATGTACCCGAAGTTTCGTGGGAGAAAAGTGGGAAACAATTTAGATTAAAAAAAGTTCAGTGCACGTAAACAGAATTAAAACCCTGACCCTACCATCATCTAAAAATGAGTCTAAATGGCAAAGTCACTTAGCCCACGTGCCCAAAAAACAATTTATAAGTCACATTTCAATAAAACATTTCTAAACTAGTAGTGGAATAATGTCCGAAGTTAACAGGCATGCCATTTTGCAGCCTCAAATATTTCTATTGGAATAATAGAAACAATATAAAGGCCAATTACAGTAAATAAGGACACTTTTCTCGCACTTTTAGAGGAACAACCAGAATTTAAGGTAAAAACAATTATTGTAGATAATCAATAATATAACTCATGGGGTTTATTATTAATAATGTTATACTATCTTAATGTGGGTTAGTTTGATAAATATTTAAAAATGCAAAACTCTTTTCTGTTGTTATTATTATTATTATTATTATTATTATTATTATATTTTTTAAATTTCCCATTAGTAATATGCTATACCACAAACAGCTGGGCACACGGACAAAATCTTCTGTTTCATCTAAGCTGTTTGGTTGAGGACTGGGTGGTCGGGGTTTGAACGCAAAGCGTACTGACGATTTTATCTTATATTATTTCCAACTACCCCTCCACACAAATACTCGTATATTTCCTCTAAGTTCAACTTTCTTCATCCCCAACCCATAATAGGGGTCAATATAAGAATATCTTAAATGTGCGCTGCTAATGAAATATGTTATTTAATGTTGCTAACTGTGCTTTTTTGTTAATCATATTTCGCACGTTAAGTATTCAACTGTTCGTAGCTAGTATTTTAAAACGTTTTTGTCACGTTTAAATTAAACATTATACTTCCTAATTATGATGTGTACATACACTGTAAGCTTGATACATTGGCTACTAGTTTATTGGGGTGATATATATTATGTATTAAATACAGATATATATAGGTGCCCTGATGGTAGATCAAACTAAAACCCAGTCGAGTTATCCGCAATGAAACACTGAGCTGTATGGATGGACAGGTTGTCGGGCGGTCACTCTGTGACGTCACGCACCCGGCGTGACCTGCTCCACGAAAACGGCTGATCGAGGCAACCTTCTATTCCAACAAGCTTGGGACTAAAGCGTTTCAATTGTAATAATAACCATGTTAAACTACACCACGTTTAGTATCGAACCAAGGGCCCCCAAACTTGTATCGTAGCTCCCCTTCGGGATGGGCTTGGTGCAGTAAAGCTGGCCTGTGTGTAGCACCTGGACTAAAATTGTTCAGACGGGCAGGCCTGAAGAAGCAACAGTTGCCCCCAGACAACAGCCAGTACCAAGGACCTGTGGGGTGCTAGGGCTGAGTGCCCGGCTCGCATCTGCTACCCCTGTCCGGGGGGAACTGAAACAATAACAGTACTCAAACTGTGGGTCGCATGCGCGTCACTAGTAGTGTTCTTCCTGAGTTGAACAAATGGAAGATATATTCGGTCTCACGTGATTAAGATCCTGTGCACCCCACGGATAAGGCGTAACTTAGATAGTACAGCTCAAACCAGACGTGGCACAGTACGGTGATGTTCTGTAGCTACCATTGGAAAACAGTGTACTTGAGACAAATAAAATATAACAAAATTAAAATAAAATTACTCAGAGCTTTATGTTATGTTAGCCTATAAAACAATTTCGTTCAACGTACTAAGAAAATGTCCATTTGTGTGTGTGTTGTGTGTGTGTGTGTGTGTGTGTAGGCCTGTATATATACACTCGATTCCCGACTGGCAGTGGGGTATTTTTTCTTGAAAGAGGAATAACAATTCCTACAGCTCAAGCTAGTTTAAGATCTTCATATGCTTTACCCCGTCATATTCATTATCAACATAATACTCATTATAATCCTCACACTCACGATCACCATCACCTCATTTCATCGGGACATGGAAAGGATGGACTATAAGTACATTCGGGCGTCCCCTGGGCAACAGGTTGATGTAACGCAAACACATTAATATTAGTAGTATTGTTGTTATTATTATCATAATTATTATTATTATTATTATTAATGACTTAATATAAGGGCCATGTGTTGAGGAGGCTCAAATATGTGAAAATAATCCCCCAATGCACCTAACAAATACTCGAGCCCCAACCTTCCTGGCAGAGGCAAACCATTCTACTGAGAGCCTGATGTATTTGACCCTGTGACCCCCGTGTTCAGGTGCCCATTGTAATAATTTATTGATGATCAATTGATTAGAGATCAATATCTACACTAATCAACAACATATTTCGATTTAAAAATAAGCTCAATAGTTAACACTCGTCAAAATAATCGTCTTAATCTCTTTTAATTTGATTTTGTGTCTTTAAATCGGTGTTTTATTGATTATTTCTCTAAAGGGGCTTTTTTGCTAAATTAGGTTTATACATTTAAATACATATTTGAAAATGTATTATTTTAATATTTTTAAATTAATAAATGTATTCCAATTCAAGGCAAAATTTATTTTCTTTTTTTTCCCATAGATAAGTGAACTATGATCAATTGTAGACTTAGACTTCATAATATTGTTTTCTATTTTGCAATGAAATAATACAACTTTCTGATTAAATATTGTTTTGTGTTTGTATTGCTTTTATTATGAAAGTAAATTGACAACTACAAAAATTACCAAATATGTCAATTATATTTTTACCAATTTTAAATAACGAATCGTTATTTCAAACAACATGTGTCTTAGAGTATCCCTTATCTTCCCTTTCACTCTTTTCTCTCTTTTTCTTTATTTTGTAAAATAACCTTCAAAAGTTACAAATTAATTTCAAGCCTTAATAACACGGCGATAGCATCTAACCTCACTTTTCAATCTTGAAGGCTATCGCAAACCTAGAAACTCCCATTAGAAAGAAAAAGGGGGGTTGTGGAAAAGGGTCTGCAGTCCCCGCCAGATGTCGCGCGGGTCGGGGTGGATCCGGGAACCACGTGTTGAGCGCCAGGAAACTTCCAAAGTGGCACAACAAGTCTCTGTACCCTAGCGACGCGTTTACCCCACTTCCCCTTATGTTGTTAGAATAGTACCAGAAGAGGGAGATTGCGCGCGAATCTCAATTCAATGAAGTTATACCTGACCTTTTTTTATCTCTCTATTTACCCTCCCTAACAAAAATAAAAGGAAATTTAAAATGATAAAGGGGAGTGGGGTATAAGAGTCCTACCAAAAACCTGATCAAGCGTTTTTCCAACCAGGTGGAGTTTTTCGGGGTGTTTGGTGCGCTTGGGCGGACCAGATAGCGATACAATGCATACACTAGGGGAAGGTTAGGAAGAGGGGGAGGGGGAGAAGACGCCCAACATGTTTTTTAACTCCGCCTTCCCCACCAATCTCAACCCCTCCGTAAGAGGAAAGACGCATCCGCTTTTATATAGCTGTTGGTTACAACCACTGGCTGCGAGACTACATCTCGACGCTAGGATGGATTATTCAGGGGTAGCTTGTTTTTAAAGAAGGAGGGGTTGGGTCGATTTGTAAAGATCGGGACTTGAAAACGTGATATCTTGACAATGATGAATAGTGGTTTCGTGTGTCTTTTAAGGCTCAGCGCACGTGTTCATGTTAAAAGCGATGCTACTTAAACGTGTTTTTCAGGGCGTCGGTACATTGCGCTGTGTTTGGCCGATGAAAGATTTCGGAGGAGGGCTGTGGCGTCATTAGAGACTATACCAGTGTCGGGGGGAGGGGTAAAATGCCCACCATGTTCTGAACATGCCGACGAATAAATGAGAAGTGAAACCATTCTTGCACCCGTACCGGATACCAAGCGATCTAAGGTATCACTATCTCAATATACTTCTTGATTGATTGTGACGGGGTGGTCGAGGTTCCAGTCTCATACACATGCACTAGTGGTTGTTTTACCGTCCGCCATCTTAAAGCTTATGCTGGTAAATTTTCTCTAATCTAGCCCTACTCATTTCTATCCCTTCCGAAGTCCGACGGTGCAAGGCAAACTGGATCGGACAAATCCTTATGAGGAACTGTCTAATGCACGACGTTATAGAAGGAAAGGTT
>CABFVX010000477.1:92551-152127 GCA_902151425.1 Timema shepardi | reverse complement strand
CCATTCCCCCTAGTGTAAACATGCGGCTAGCCCTGACGGTTGTAACACGTGAGGCACGAAACAATGAACTGTGGAGTTCCTCCCAAATATTCCTTCCTCAACCATTCCCCCTAGTGTAAACATGCGGCTAGCCCTGACGGTTGTAACACGTGAGGCACGAAACAATGAACTGTGGAGTTCCTCCCAAATATTCCTTCCTCAACCATTCCCCCTAGTGTAAACATGCGGCTAGCCCTGACGGTTGTAACACGTGAGGCACGAAACAATGAACTGTGGAGTTCCTCCCAAATATTCCTTCCTCAACCATTCCCCCTAGTGTAAACATGCGGCTAGCCCTGACGGTTGTAACACGTGAGGCACGAAACAATTAATATCTCGGTGGACGTCTTTTTTTACTTAATATTTTATCTTATTTAAAAATAACCAAATAAGAGTTAAAATAAAGTCGTGTCAAACCTTTGCAAAGGTTCCATTTTCCATGCAATAGCCTTATCAGTCAGATATAAAAGTTACTGTATATACTGTTATGTGTTCATGCTTCAAGTCATGTGCTATTCAGCTGTCAATTTAGGTATACGTTAACAACACCTTAAATTGTAAAATGTTGTCAAGTTTGGCCACACAAAAATATATTTGTATTTTCTAAAAGGCCCGTTCTTCGTAGTTTTTTCACAAATGGCAAATGTTACATTCTTAAAACTGCTCAAATCTGTTTGATAGTCCGCGGGGACTTCCACCCAAGCCTGATCCAGAACAATTACTCTAACCACCCAATTCTATCACCGGGAATGTCAGTATGTTGGTACCACAACGATCACACTCAAGTACCAATTGCTTCTAAGTACTGGATGAGGTTTATTCTAGACTTGGGGAGTCAAACGTTCTAGCCTGTATACCACAAGGATGGCCCAGTAATTCGGACAGCTTGTACACCAGTATTCGTAAGTTACAGTCCAATTTTCATAGGAACAGCCTTTCAGAGAATGATATATATATATATTTATATATATTGCCACCATTGATAACATTTAGCTACATTGCTAGTGTCTTTTTTTATATAGATATTAATAATATCCATCAAAAGTGACTACAACAGATCACACGACTTTGCGTATGAATACATGAAAGTAGATAACTATAAAGTTACTTATCTAATTTTCATATGAGGTTCTTTCTATTAAAATTTGACTGTACATACAGTAATATCGGTATAGTTCCTTTAAAAATATATTGAGCTTAATTTTATTCATTTATATTTTAATAATTTTTACAAGATTGATTGTTTTGTATATTAGTAACCCCAAATACAATCTTTATATCCCCGATGAATATGAAACACTACTACTAACAATCTATGAGGGTATGCAAGCTATCAGATTATAGCCAACATTGCTCGGAGGGGTTGAAAGGCCTGCGTGTATGTATTTCATCCTCCCCTGAGGAGTATAAAGATGTCTTGAGGAGGGTTCGGATACCTGTAGCTTGCTTGCTCCCTACACCTCTCGGCAGGGGTAACACAACTAGCAGTACCTGTCTCCAACCCGAGAGTCTATGGTTTGATCCCAACCGTCTGCATCAGGAGTGTGGTGGAAAAGGACTTTAATCAGTGTTAGTAGTGATGAGAAGAATATCGGAGTTCGAGTCCAGGCCGGATGTACTGAGAATTGTTTCTCCTAAATAGTTTCCCACTCTCCCTACACGCAAATCCAAGTACACTTCCTCTAGATTCAACCATTCCTCAGCCCTGATGTATTAGCATAATTAGTACATGTGTATGTAATCTGAACAGTTAGTAGTGTATATTATCAATAGGGGTATCAAAGTGTAACTAAATCGGCTACTCTCTGTCCTTTTATTAGGACGACGCCCTTTGATAAATTTTATATATTTAGCGAAACATTTGGGACTAAACGTTCTTATTTTTAGGCCTTATGATTTAAGGAATCCTGTGTTAGAGGACGCACTTAAGGGCCCGTCTCGCCCCACGGATATCCCCTAGCTTAGGTAGGTAATTCAGATCAAACCAGGCCTTCCTGTTTTCTGTACTCTACATTAAATAAAACAGTGGGATTAAAACCAGAGAAACCAACTTAGCCATGTTTTTAAAAAATAATATAGATATTTTTAAAGTGAAACTATGTATAAAGTGATCCCAGCTGTTGTCAAATGTAGGACCCAGAAAACAACATTTTGATGTGTTTCCAGGTTTTATTTGTCAAAGCCCAGTTCATGAATTGGGCTGCTCCAATTATGACTCATTTCATGAACTGAGCAAGTTTTTTCCCGGTTTGTGAAATGGACAAGCGAAGAGGCCAATTCACGGAATGAGAAGAATTCTGCCCAATTCATGAAATGGGCAGTTTCACAATTGAGGTGTAACATATTAACTTACCGGTTAGTCATCAAATGATTTTTTTTAATTATAATTTTTTGTAATTAAAATGTTACTTTAAAAACAGTAAATTAATATTTTGCGTTTTCGTTTATTTAAGATATTTAATGGTATCTAGGTGTAAGGTGTTGGACTTCTGTGCTGAGGGTCCGGGGTTCAATCCTCGGTCCCAGCACAGATTTATCTGATTGCCAAACCCTTCCTTCACCTCTGACAAGACGTGTATTAATCACAACTTGTGAATGTGTGGAAGGCCAGGCCTCCACCGTGGTTCGGATCTCATGTTAACTATAGATCCTCCATTTCATCTCACAATCCCCCTATAAACACACATTAGAGTATGTGCATATAACCCGAACGGGTAATAATACGGGGTGCTAGTAGTAATAATAATAATAATAATAATAATAATAATAATAATAATGATATATTTAACTTGGACCTTCTGTACCGGCTGATTATTTCAGCACACATTTTATTAGCTAAATTAAATCTACAACAGACACAGCATCCAGCCTCCAACCGTTAATTCATCACTATAAAAGACATTTCACCAATGATATATTTTTCGGCCATCCCCGTAAATGAACTCAGGACTCTCAATACGTAAACAGTAGACACGCTACCGGTTGAGATGTCTCGAACTAATATTGATTGAAACAATGTAATACGCGTGTACTTAGCTATACATTCTCCCACATTCTCGTCACCAGCATTCTAGTTTCTTGTAACTTTGACGTCTTGAACTTTGTGGCCACGTGTAAGGCTCTTTAATTCCCTTATTCTCTTCGAGTATACCCCTGAATCGAGCGAGTGACCCCAGTCCTAAGAAATATCCAGGGAAGTAGGGGATGGGATCTACTCGGGGTTGCGTGTTTTTGTCCATCGTCACTACAATACGTAACCTGATTGAAAGGAACTGTCCCAACCCCGGGATACAGCATGTGGTCCTGAACCGGGGAGGGACCGCGTCTAGGGCATTGCTTTAATCTACTCGTTGCTATCGTTTGAGTCTCGCCTTCTCTAGAGGGTTCTAGACTACTAATATATCGTTTCTCCACACATCTAGTTATAGTATGATTTTGGTAGGAAGAACAGTAGAAGTTAGTTACTAACGTTAATAAAATAATTTTAATATATTCATATATAAAGTCGTGTTATCTGTAGATGTTACTTTTGATAAATATTATCAATGCCTATAAAATAACACCTATAGTATAAAGAAATGTTGTCAAAGTTGGCCGCAAAGAAATATTTTTTAATTTTCTCTACTATTCTTCCAACCAAAATAAAGGTATACACGTCCGATCTGTGCATTTTAATTTAAAACATTTCTTGTATAAATATTAATCGATGCTATTCAAATTTAAAAAAAGTCAATGTTTTCATTCAAACGTGGCTCGGAGTTAGAAATGCCTTCTCGCACAGCTTTTATTTTAATTGCGCTAATGGTTTAAAAATTAGGAAGAAGAAAACTGTACCTGAATTTGTATAAAGGAAAAGTGTTAAAACCTGTTTGTAAATTCCACCCTCGATACAACCTGCCGGGTTTTAAACTCTAGACCATCCCGTCACCAGCCGACTAGAGAATAATACTAGATATGAGTGTGACATTTGTCCCCGTGCGCACCAATTTAGGTCTGCTTTGAATGTGTATCATAATAACAGCCAATTTTCTTATGAATGGACCTAACTGACAGTTATAGGCCATTCCGGTGATAAATAATTGGATTTGCCAGACTGACCATTTTTAAATTATAAACTTATCAAGTTATACGAAGTGTATATACTCTTTGTAGTGATGATACATTTTAAGCTTGGTTTATGTCATTAATGGTGTGTTATTGTGTTTATTAATACACTAAAACAACTTTAAATAAACACTGAACATAATCACTGCAATGAGTAGGCTGAGGTTTGAATTATGTCATGTAAAACTGAAGATGGATTTCACAAATCAGTTATAATAAATTGTTTTCCCCTCCTCTATCCATACAAAATGTGTATTTTAATAACCAACGGGTTAGAAGGAGATGGTGAGGGTCCACTGCAATATAAGAGAGGAACAGTCACTAGATCTACTTTCACGGTCATACATCAAGTAATGTGATCTACAAGTGTCACTTTTGAAAGATATTATCAAAACCACCCCCTTGGTGTAAAGCTTATATCACCTTGGTTATTTTTCCTGAAAGGGGAATTATCCCAACGGTTGCCAGGGTTTGGTTTCCACTGGTTCCACACCCTCACAGGACCTCTCTCACTCTCATACTCACCCTCACACTCACTATCACCATCGCCTCATCTCATCGGGACATGGAAAGGATGTACTGTTTATTAGTGCATTCGGGCGTCCCCTGTACCACTGGCTAGAAGCGCCATATTAGATTATATCAATACAGTTAAAACAACACTAATAAAATAATAAAATATTATCAAAGTTGACAGCCCAAAAAATATGTTTGGATTTTCTAAAAGGCCCTCCAAATGCCCATCGTAATAAAATCAAAATATCCGTTCTTGTACATAGTCCGTTCCTTGATTATATAAACGCCATAGAGGTGTTCGAATCCCAGCAGGGTGTATTTGGGTGTTTTCCTCCCCGGAAATAACATTCTTGTGCCTACACCAATAGTGTAAAATATCCGGATAGTCTATAGTGGAACGGCATGCTCTTCTACTGTGGTTTCCCGATGATGGAGAGAATGAGAACATGGTTTCATTCCCTTCCAAGTGTGCTTAGCAGGTATTTTCTTAAACTTGCTCCCCCACCCCCTCCCCCTAAGGGCGGCTAAATTTCCTCTAGATTTTACCTTCCTCTTTCTTACCCCATTAGTGTAATTAAAATGCGGATAGCCTGAACGGGGAGCTAGACGCACCCGGAGAGAGGGGTGAACAGGGTTAAGGCAGGTGCACATTATGGCGTATCCGTATCGCATCGGCTTGGAAAATATTCCTTATTTGGGTTTTTACCCCCGTTTTTCCTGATTTTTTGACAAAAATATACAGATAGGAGAGTCGCTATAAACGTTTATTATTGAGTTATTTAAAGAAATTAAAATGAATTTATTTTAGTTTGAATAAGACAGGTTTATTAATAAATGATATTTTAAGTTTTAAATGAACGAGCAGATCCTGAAAGGTTTGCGATACCTTTTCCAATATAATTGTTCGAATCTCTAAAGAATAATAAGCCTATCTTATTCAAACCTAATTCAACGCGTTCTCCTTTTTAAAAAGAAAACTCGCCAATTATTTAATTCCTCGTGCGAATCTTCTACTTCTATTACATTATTTTTTAATAAAATGGGGTTGATCCCAGGTCGACATCATTTTGTGAGCCTAAGTGACGCGCTATAGTGTGCGCCCACCTTCCCATGACGTCAGCAACAATGAGTGAATGAACTGATCATCTCTTATCAGCAAGTCCTTTTCCTGGGGGAGAATGAAGAGTACTGTCTTATCGACGTTGAGATGAACAACAGATTAAGTCACGTTTCCTATTATTGGAAACGTACACAGACACAACAATGTCCTTTCTTAAAAATCTTTAATTTATTGTGCTTACTGTGCGATTTTTGTAGAAAGGACTTCTTAGAAAAAAACAAATATAATATTTTTGCTGATCAAGATTGATAACTGTGTTATTTTAAAGGTATTGATAATATCAATCAAAATTGGTAGCTATAGATCACATGACTTGACGTATGAATACATGTAAGTAGCTCTTGTAACTTTCCTAGCTTCCAGAATGTTCTTCCTTTGAAAATTGAACTTTTGCCTTCTAACACTTTATCACTCAAAATCCTTTGAACCCCATTTAGGAAAAACACTCTCAATACACCCGGTCAGGATTTAAACCCGACCTCCCCTGGAAAACCAGATTATACCGGTTTGACGTTTAGGCTGTGGGTTCGCCTATTTACTGCTAATAAATGACCCACATGGTCTCAAACTGGGTTCGACCACGAGACTTTTAGGGCATCCTTAACTGTGTTCGGGTGGCACGCATCTTATTTTATCAGTTGTTTATTGTTTTAAATTAAGCTCTAAATGACGAATAAAGTACTCACTTTATATTTAAGACAAATAAATATCATTATATACAGTCTAAAAGGCTCAACCGTAGCTAAGAAATAAAACTAACCTTCTTTTATAAAATTTTAGGAAAGTGTCATTCTCATAATAAACTAGACTACAAATTACAGGTAGATTTGGGTTAAAAAAATCCCAACCAGATGCACTGAGGATGGTTTTTATTAAATGATTTTCCACTTTTCTTCCACGCAAATTTTGTGGGAAAACTTCTTCTAAATTCAACCTCATTCAGCCCGAACATATTAGCTTAGTCAATACATATACTTATAGCCCGAATGGGTAGTAATACGCCCTTGTGTTTGGGGTGTAAGACTCCAATAAGTTTGCTGTCATTGTTCTCAGATTCACAGAAGTAATCCGTGATCTCTAGAATTGTCGATATACGATGTTTTTCTCCTTGTAAAAGCTCGATAGCACAGAGACAGCTGCTCGATTCCTTGACAATCAAGTCTTCCAGAGCACAGAGTACAAGGCCCTGAGAGATAAGGCAGCGAGCGAGCCGCACATCTGCCACTGTCCCCTCCCTCCCCTCTCACAGAGTCTTGCAGGTACTAGAGGGGAGATATTTAAAAGCAACAGGCTGCTGCTACTGCTGTCATTTGTATTTCACTCCCCAATTTCATTTTTTTAGGAGGGTAGTTGTAGCGTCAGTGTTAGGTGTTACGTTTCAAGTGTAACTTATTCATTGATTTTCTAACTACCGTACATTTACAGCACCTTTTATAAAATACAAAACATACTTTTTATGTGGTCACATTTGATAACATTTTACTTTATTTGACCAAGGGTTGCGAGATTCTTTTTAACTTGACCATTTGGTAGAGGTGTGCGAAGTTTCGAAACTTAGACTCTGCTTAGGAACAAATAACAGTTGGGTCATCACCTCGAAAAAAATTCCGGCCTCGATAATTTCTAAGTTTTGTCATTAAAGATATTGACAGCTAAAAACTCAATATATGGAGAGTTATTTCCATTCTAATATATAGTTCTAGGTAATCAATCTAGTACCTAGGGCGTATTTTTTTAAAAATTGTTACATATATTGCGAGACTAAGGGTCAGTTTCATAGTCAAATTTAGTACGCCTCAAGTGCAGCGCTACACTAAGTACATGACGACATCTACCTAAACCAGAATGGAATGGGCTGTTCTCGCATAGGAAACTGGCCCATTCCATTCTGGTTTAGGTAGGTGTCGTCATGTACTTAGTGTAGCGCCGCACTTGAGGCGTACTAAATTTGACTATGAAACTGGGCCTAAGGTGTAATCAGTGTTAGAAACGGGTATTCTCTATAAATATAATTGAATACTTATTAATTGGTTTCGTTTCAAGCCTCATCACCAAGAAAATATATCAACTTCAAACCTTGGTAGAGGTTATAGGGGAGTTTCAACTTGTAATCCAAAGAAAATCCTTAAGATTGTAGTAGAGTTAATAACATGGCATAATTCTGAACATTATGTCTCTAGAATTTTTTTGAATAGAAGGAACGAGGTCTACTGTTTGTGGAACTACTGGTTTTAGTGTTATTTTATAGTTATTGCTAATATCCACCAAAAGGGACAGCTGCAGAATTCTTTTCCTGACGTGATAATACGTTATATTAGATCTAGTAACTTTAAACTATCAGATAAGAGTTGTTTATATTAAAATTGAACTATAGTTACTTTTCAAGTAGTAAGATGAGGTTCTTCTAATGTAAATTGGAGCTTTTCTATCAGACAGATGAGGTTCTTCCTATGTAAATTGGACTGTAACTCAACACTCTCGTGAACTCTCTTAATCTAAACCGTCTCACAAAGCGCATAGCTGTCACTTCTTTAATCCCGTCCCCTGGGGTGGACCCTGGTCCCTTGGCTCCAAATCCCGTCTTCCCTAGCCGCCCGTCAGCTGCCGAAGAGACTGGAGGAGGTAACCCGGTAATGAGCGGAAGGAACTCGTCAACAGATGTCTCTCTCTCGCTCTCTCTTCTCACCCCTCTTGCCCTCCTGTTCCCCGGGCCAGGTTGTTCACGGGAACAGCGGGAGGAACTTACACTACAATTTTTACAGGAGAGACATTTTAGAAAACACAACATTGATCAAAGCTATCTAAAATGACCGCTGCATATTCCATGACTTCACGTATGACTACAAGAAAGTTGATCTAATAGCTTTCTAGCTGTCCTGCGAAGATTGAACTTAACTGGCGTTGGTACCTTTCCGTTGATTATACCCACTCTTCTGGAGAACCTGATTTCCCTTACGGACCATTTCCCCACCAGCGGGACCTTTTCCGAGATTTATATTAGAATAAGTAAAACTAGCCACGCATAGTTGTTTAAATTAGTGTTACCATAAAGAGTATGTGAATCCTATGTTCTGTCTGCGACAAGGACAGGAGAAAGGCTTTCATTTGTTGAATTACTACATCAACATCTCGATATTCCGGTAAAGTGAGTGTTTCAAACAGTGGCAATCACAAATACAAATTAGTGTTTAAAATAAAAATTTGGCAGAAATTAGAGTACTTAGATTATTATGATAATCAAGTATTTATTGTACTAACATATTTATATTTTTATTAAGACTAAAATATTTATGTTTATTTATTTTTTATTATAATTATATATTTGCTAATCAAAATGGTGCTTTTTCTTACAGGTACTCTTTTATTACCAGTCTATAACTAATTAAATTATATTATAAACTAGCAATATTATTATTAGTTAAAGTCCTTATTAATTAAAATATTTGATTTATACATGAAGGGTCCTGAAAATCGATCACCTTACACCATACCCGTTCCAACAACAACCCCTGGTTTTCGATGAAAATAAAATACCAAAAAATTGTGAAAATATTTAATATCAGTAATATCTTTTCACTTTAAATCTAGGATGAAAAAGTTTCAACGTCATTTTACAAAAAAGAATAATATTGTACTAATTAATGTGCGTTGTTGGTTTTTAAAATCAATTTCAAATTAAATTTTCATGTTCAATTTTACTTAAGGTCATTTATAAATGGATTTTAAAAACGGTAGCCCACCATTAAAGAACTCTCAAAGAAGATGCCTACCGGAGAACTAGGAATCGCTGAAAATGTTTAGAAATCCCGCAAAATATAGAAAATGGTGAGTTATTTTAAAACGTGGCCCATTCGAGAGGCCATGCCATAATTGAGGTAAAAAGTACTCAAACGTTTCTATAGTATTATAAATATTACGTTATCAAAGTTTATTATCTGTTTATGGAAAGGTGAAATTGGCTCATTTTCGACGATGCTTCACGCGAAATTTCTCAGTTATTAGAACAAAGTTAATGATCATAAAGAGAGAGCTAGAAGTTTTAAAATTAAATGTTAGGTATGAAATTTGTTGTACGGAAATTATGTATGGATAGGTAGTTTTTAAAATTGATTTCATTAACAACATTTTTTATGTAATTTATTTAAGATGTATTTACAAATTTCAAAACTTTGCGTGAAATATATTATTTGAATTTTAATCGACCTATACCAACATAGCTTCCAACGCATGTTGGCGAAGATAGTGCCAATATTTGAGGGTAGAAGGTGACTTGTGGTCAGCACAACAAGCCCTCCTCCAGCTGTTAATCTCAGTTTTCTAGACCGGAGCTTAAATTCTTCATTCAAGTAGCTCTTTATTTGCCCTCACGAGGCTGAGTTGACTCCGTTACAGACCAACTACTTCACAAAAAGATATGAAAGGGATGAGGATCGAACTCGGAACCTTTGTATCTGTATCCAGAAGCTCTAACCAACAAACCACAGAGGCGGTCCTAGCAATACAGATTTGAGCAATATTGTTAATTTATAAAAAAACATGTTCGACCCTGGAGGTCTTGGCGCGAAGTGCTCGCCTCTTGACCCGATGCTCGTGAGTTCGGACGGATTTTTCTTGAGCGATAAAACCCTGTAGCACAACCTCCTTTGGAGTGGAAGTAAAGCTGTCAGTCCCATTTCAATTGCGGCGTGTAAAATAATCCTAGAAGGTGTGTAAAAATACCTTTCCCGGCAAAATAATTGGTAGATCCTTTTGCTCTCGTTCATAGAAATTATCATGTACTGATTGAATCAGTCGGTTCATAAAGTGCACGTTAATTACTTCAAATAAATACAAAATTAAAAAATCTAAGAACTTAATCTATATGTATAAAAAGAAAAGTCCTGACTCACTGACTGACTCATCAACGCCCAGTCCAAACCCTTGGACCTAGAAAGCTGAAATTTTGCACAGAGGTTCCCTTTATGATGTAGACAAGGAATTGGGCCGGATTTGTCGAAATTCCCATGAGATAGGGAATAAAGAGGATTTATATAATTCTTATACCACAGTGGTTCACGGGCAACGCCGTGCAGGACTGCTAGTATAGTATAAAAAGAAAAAGCCACCCGGGACTTTGTCCAATACATACAGATAGATCCACCTAATACTTTTAACAAATAAAATAAACTTTTAACAGGGTCAAAAATTACCGTTTTAAGATAATAGATTTTTTTTTTTTAGTGGTTTTGATGCTTTCCGCACTGCTATTCCCTACAAGAAATACTGCAGTGTGACCTGTTAGAATAATTCCCTCCAAGGGGTTGGTGCCGCTAAAAGCCATCTATCATGCCTCATACATATTTTTTTAAAGAAATATTGATTTTAAAACACCCTAGTAAAATTCCAATCAAAAATCCCTCCTAGCTACCGGTGTTGGGAGATTTTTGAAAATGAATTTTCCCTTTTTGTGCCCGTTATCAGAGAACAGAATCAAGGAAGTGGTATGATATATCTGTTGAATGAGGAATAAGTGGTAGGAGGAGAGTCCCAGCATCCAACAACCCATCTATCCCCCTCCCTCTCTGGCATCTGGCTCGTAGAGTTAGGGGGGTGGGGGTGGACATTTTCGGAAGGAAGTGCTCCAAATGAGATCTCTCTCTCAATGGGGCCTGGGATAGTTTCCGGCCTTATGCCAGACCTTATGGTTTTCTTTCAAGGCGATGAAATCTCTTGGTGGGACGCTCGTTTTCAAACAAAGTGGAGATTTGTAGGTGGGGAAAAAAATGGAGACGGAAATATCGAGCGTCATATCTAAAAAGTTAAACAAGTAATAATATTTCAACCCTCGTACAAAAATATGGTTTGGATTGTGGAGTCTCAGCTCACAGTAGTCAAATAACTACATTTGCTTATAAAAATGTAATACCAAAGAATTACTTTGGTCTTAATTGATTAATATATCAAAAGAACAACAGAAAGCGTTAGTAAGTTGGACCAATTAAGACACGCCTTTTTATAGACATTATACATTCAGTAGCTTGTCGGAAATCGAATTCGGAACTCTTAATTCAATAGACTGAAGTGCTAACGCCAAAACTCAAATTTATGTCTAGCATTTATTTCACGCCATGGATTTATCTAAATTAATGGGCTAGGGGCAAAGAAGGTGGGCTATAATGTAGAGGAAATGTACCAACTTTGGGTGAAGTAATAGTAGACACCTTTTTAAAATTTATTTGAGGTATTTAACGTGCACTTTCTGAACCGATTGATTAAATCAGCACACGAATTATAAACTAACTTAAATCTGGAACCGACACAACATCCAACCCCAGGCCATTATTTCATCACTGTGAAAGGGGAACCCATATTTCAACAATCATACATTTTTTGGTTATGCTGAGAATCAGTCCAGGACTCAATTAGATAAACAGATAGATATGCTACCGACTGATCTAAAGAGTCTGAAAAAGATACATTTTGGAATCTTTCAGCTTTATTTTAACATGGATCAGATTTTGAAATAATATATCACAGAATTAAAATTGCATTCGAGCTAAACGTCTGCGTGGCAATGGGTCGCTTACCAAAGTGGTTCCCCATACTATGTTGCCTACCTGTGACGTCATGGCAATGTCTCGCTTACCAAGGTGGACCCTAGACTACGTTGCTTACCTGTGACGTCATGGCAATTTCTCACTTACCAGGGTGGCCCCTATACTATGTTGCCTACCTGTGACGTCATGTCAATGTCTCGCTTACCAAGGTGGCCCTTATACTATGTTGCCTACCCGTGACGTCATGGCAATTTCTCGCTTACCAAGGTGGCCCCTAGACTACGTTGCTTACCTGTGACGTCATGGCAATTTCTCGCTTACCAAGGTGGCCCCTAGACTACGTTGCCTGCCTGTAACGTCATGTCAATGTCTCGCTTATCAAGGTGGACCCTAGACTACGTAGTCTACCTGTGACGTCATGGCAATGTCTCGCTTACCAAGGTGGCCATTATACTATGTTGCCTACCTGTGACGTCATGGCAATGTCTCGCTTATCAAGGTGGACCCTAGACTACGTAGTCTACCTGTGACGTCATGGCAATGTCTCGCTTACCAAGGTGCCCCCTAGACTATGTTGCCTACCTGTGACGTCATGGCAATGTCTCGCTTACCATGGTGGCCCCTAGACTATGTTGCCTACCTGTGACGTCATGTCAATGTCTCGATTATCAAGGTGGCCCCCTAGACTACGTTGCCTACCTGCGACGTCATGTCAATGTCTCGCTTATAAAGGTGGCCCCTAGACTACCTGTGACGTCATGGCAATGTCTCGCTTACCATGATGGCCCCTAGACTATGTTGCCTACCTGTGACGTCATGGCATATGTCTCGCTTACCATGATGGCCCCTAGACTATGTAGCCTACCTGTGAAGTCATGGCAATGTCTCGCTTACCAAGGTGGCCCCCTATACTATGTTGTCTACCTGTGACGTCATGGCAAGTCGAGAAAGGATCCCCTATATTAATGTATTGATGTTTTATTTGACACGTTTTAAAGATATAAAATTGAAACAAAAAGCATACATTCTTAAATAGTTTTAAAATAATATAACGTTGTCCCGACAGTATTATTTTGGTCCTCTAAACATCTTTTTATAAATAGCTTGAAACTTATTCTAGTTGGTTTATTCACGCGAATGGCGAGCAGGAATATTCCTGCCAGTATGTAGAGTTAAAAATGTTTATGGAATCTCATATATATATATATATATATATATATATATACTTACAACATTAAACACGAACGAGGTAATTTTTGTCTAAGAGTAAACAGTAAATTGAGTGTTTAAACTCGTCAATGGAAAAGGGTAAACGTCATCAGCGGGTAAAAATCAACCTCACAGGTTGAACTGCTCATTTTCTTCCTTCTATTTCCCTCTCTTCTTTTGTGTGAGCGAGCTTAGTGTACTCGAGATTGTCAAATTAAGATGTAACCCACTCCTCAAAATAGCATCAAATTCACCAAGTAGGAAACGTCGTTAACCCACATTATCTTGCACGCATCTGCCACCCATTAACGCCACAAAGGCACGGATTAGAATCCCAGAAACTAGGCCCGCAAGTTCCTAGGTGAGATTGAAACTAAAGCACACATGTCATACATAGAAGGCCACATCTCCTCTGTGTACTCCGTGGTATTTGTCTGTAGCGTCTTTCACGTACTGTAAATCACCTTGTCCCAGCTGCCCCTGCGATGTCTGTGCAGTGATAACACTTGCACGGAAGGAAGGGAAGGGTGGTTTCCGGCGCATCAAGTAGTTGAGGACTACAACTACCTTGTATTGGAGCTAACCTGTGTATGAAGCGCGCGGACATCTGGTGGCGGCGGTGGGGAACATTTCCAGGTGCTGACTGCTTCCTATTAAACCCTTACTCCGCGTCGCTCGCATCTTTCTTTCCGACATTACAACACACATTTTGGAAGCATCTGGTCCCCTACCCACTTCATCCCACCCCTCTCTCCCTAAACCACTTTTGAATCCTATTCCCCCCTTCCCCAAGATTCTAAATGTGCATATGTTTATTTGTGAGCCGAATCTACCTTAGTTTTTCCTCCCCTCTCTCAAAATGGGGCGTCCAATCTCACCCTCACCAACTGTTGCTCAGATTCTTTTTGTCTATCATTATATTTTTGTTCCTTAATGCCCTGTGTGTGTAGTGGTTCTCAACCTGTGGGAGATTGCTATAGGCCCTAGTTTTGTATGAACAGAATCGATATTTGCACCGGCCACATTGTTCGTGGGTTTTGGTTGAACAATAAGTTTAAAGAGCAAATGTAGCACCTTTCTTTATGTTTGGTTAGGGGAAACTGGTAGAATTCGGTCAAATATTGAGGCAGCTGGGGGTTTGCATGTGTATCTTCTTTTCTTTTTTTAGAGGGTAGGTTAAATGCCCTTTATCTTTCGTTTACATGGTTTGATGAAACACATCGTATATGCTATTAAACTATTTTTTAATTAATATATAAATATTTTATGTTAGTCTAATGATTAAAATGAGTGTAGCCCAGTAGTAATAGGCCTACACGCTCTTTACTCGCTCACGTCCCATCTCGTGCACCGAACAAGAAACTGTAATCTCTCACGGTTCAGAATCGCTCGCGACTTTTAGCCCTCCTCGACCCCTCTCATACTTTGTGGGGAGACCGTGGTAGGATCTCGGTCGTGTTTATTGAGGTTTATTTATAGATAGTTTCCAACTCTCTTTCCCTGCAAATGTGTTACACTTTGTCTAAGTTCAACCTTCCAGCTTACTCATCCCTAACCCGACTCATTAGCTTAATTAGTATATAGTCGTATAACTCGAACGGGTAGTAAGACTCAGTGCTAAAAAATAATTCAGATAAGGTTAAATAGTTCAATTATTACCTTTTAAATGAATGAGTGAGCGCTAAATGAGACCAGCCGCCTTAAAATAAAAGTATTTATATAAAACCCGTAAATTTATTTCTAAATAGTAGGGGGAATATGTATTGAGGGAAGAATTAATTTAGTTAACGAAATTCAAAGTCAAAATTAGAGAGTTGAGAAACAATGGGTAATCGCGGGACCTTTGATAGTTATGTTGGTCGATCGAGGCCCAAAATTGCCTATGACCCCTAAATTAGATCATTCGACAACCGAAGCGGGTAAAAGTAAAAGTAAATTTTACAACCAGTTCGAGATATTAAAAACAGTATTTCAAAATGGTTGTAAATTTAAAATGAAAAAATAATCTTGTATTAAATGAGAATTTTTTTAAAACAATTTTATTCCACGGCTTGGTAATAAAAATCTTATTACTTGTTTATATACAAACAGGTTCTAGTAAAGTTTTTTTTATAAAGGCATTGAACAGGAAACATTAAGCAAAGCAACACGTTTGGATAATTTAATAAACTTGTTCCTCCACCATCTGTAGCAAGCAACGTGAAACTAATTTTTATAATAAAAAGTAATTTAATAACATTTTAAATTAAAAGTAGATTATTCTTATCTCACAGTTCATCTTTCACACGTCACTTGGAAGAAACCTAATTCTCTCAAATATAACTTTTTTTAAGTAGCTTTGAGAAAGAATATTAAGGAAGAAATTAATATCCAATCGAATTGTTAGATTTTTTACAAACCATTTGGAGGTGAAACTTCAAGTTGATTTGATTCATAAACAATTTATTAGAAGTGATTATTTTTTCCTCATAGTTTTTGACCACATTGTTCATGCGATGAATGAAATTAAAGTGGGGTCTACACTGTCAAGTCTTACTATCACCGGTCGTCACTGGTGAATACAACATGACAGTGCATGAAAATGTAAGAGTTTGCATGACGCGAGTATTATAGTGCTCAAATAACCTTACGCCAGTAGTTGACTGTCTCGCCGACTGGACGTGTACGCTAGTTGTACTTGCGCGTGTAAACCTCGATTGATGTGTCAGTCTCAGCTCTCAGAGAACAGGTCCAGTGCATTGTGAACTCAACTGTTGGGCAAGTGAACCTTAACTTGCACAACAGTTGGACTGGCGTGGCTATTGGAGCAAGATAAACATGGCGGTGTAAATGAGCTTTAACATTCAATAAATTAATGAGTACTTTTACTTTCTCTCGATAAATGTCGACGTTGCATGACACCCTAAAACCGAAATAATTGTTTTGTATTGGCTTCTGTCTGTATCCGACTAAAACCGAAACCATTTTACCGATCGGGATAAGACTTGGTAACCGGGGTTTTCATAAGGTCATAAGGTCCCCCGGAGAACTTTTCGATATCAGATATCTAGCCCTAGAATTTAGAGTGTTTACTGTGGGGCAAAAAAAAGGTAAAAATAGATTTTCTAAAAATCCACTCTAACGATGTTGATTAAATTTTGTATCTAAGCAGGATTTAACATTACAAACAAAATTGTGAGTTTCATTATTCCATGAAAATGAGTTTTAGGGTACTTTACTCATGCAGAAATTTACCATTTTGGTATCTCCGCTACTATTTGAGATACGAAAAATGTATCATTATAAAGTTATATTACTGTTAAGATTAAAAATACTTTAATCTAAAATAGGCTTATATTTTCATAAAGCCATTAGTTTCTGAGCTATGATCAAACATTTGTATTTTTTATTGAGTAAGCCCTACTTAGAAATATGAAATTGCTTGTTCTGCTTTTTGGTGGGCAGAGATGTCCTTATTTTCTCAATGTTTCTGTAACGACGTAAATTATTAGACTTGTATATATTATCTTTGGTAGAGTATCTCTGCAGCAGTGTATATTATTCCATTTCACAAATCCTACGAATTTTTAGTAAATGTCTCTATTTTAAGACTAAGGATAGAAAGTCTGTTCGGTGCATCGTACAATTTATTTAATATTGTTATTGTCCTTGGAAAGAAGCAAAGAGAAAGAGGGATTTTTAATTACTCAAATTGGTGGAACGGGATACCTTAAATAACTAAACCAAAGTAAAGTTCAAATGATTGTTCCTAACTGTATTTCTCATATTTATTGTTTTAACTCTAATTAAAATCGAGATATTATATCATACATCATTTAGTTTCCATGTCTTTAACAGTCTGATGGCGGCCCTGTGCCTAATTACCACATGGCACTGAATATGTCTCCTTTTTTTACCTTTCTTATTTTTTGTCGAACTGAGGCTCCAACCTATCTTAGCAAATATTGACAGTAGAGACGAGAGGAATGCAGTAGTGGCGGTGGAGCTGTTTCCGGTGACCTGCACTTCCGGTTGGTGGCACCCGGAAATGTCTCCAGCTTGCTCAGTCAAGGCTGCCAACTTGATGTGGAAATTGTTTTAAAATTAGAATGAATTGCAATGGGCCTACAAAAAGATGTTGAAGTTCATTAAATTATTATTAATAGTCTACTATAAAATAATAATAAATAATAATAACTACGATTAAAATAATATTTATGCTACTGTTTGTTCAAGATTGAATCGTATAAAGTTAAGTATAGAAACAATTGGACGAAATTATCAAATTGCTGTGTTCCTGAGTCGCCGGTTGTCGTGTTCCTATTAGCTTTAAGTAGCTCAAAGTAGCTCACCATCCCACTCTGCCTTAAGCTGTGAGTGATGAATGACCCTGAACAAGAGACGATTCCTGTACGGTTGAGAATTGTTGCGCTGAGCCAAAGGTATAAGGCTCGATTCCAGTGTCAGGCTGTAATTTTTCAAGTCTATTTAAATTAATTCCTGTGAACGATTCTTGACACATCATCACTGGTAGTTTTAACAGTTTATATTATCATCCTCGGTCGGGGTAATATGATCGTCTGATGATCACTCTCTCTCTCTTTCTCTCTCTCTCTCTCTCTCTCTCTCATAGAAATTATCGTGGGCTGATACGATCAGTCGGGTCAGAAAGTGCACGTTAAATACCTCAAATAAATACAAATAAAACGTAGTCTCCTATCTACCAATTATTTTTAAACGTGTTGGCAGTCCTACACTCCAGTTCATTAAGTGATTGATAACATTGCATTTCTTCCATGGGTTCATTTATATTTGTTTGACTGCTATAAATAGAAAGACAGAAATCTTTTACAAGGCTATTCGATATTCGTGTTCGGTGATTTGACTTTCCTATATTATTCTTGGAGTGAAGTAAAGTTAATCGCGCAGATCTGTCCCCGCTGTAGACGAGGACTTACTGATCTAGGGATGATTACCTCCTCTGCGGCTGGTCAGTCAATATGAATATCTACATGTATTCGTATAGTTGTGGGCTCTATGAAATGTGTGGTGGAGCAAAATTTTGAGAATGTGATTTTGTTGAATGGCCAATTGGCGGTAGTTTCGAAGAGGAAAAGCTTTTATCAAAAATAAGTTGCGATCTAATAGACGGGCACTTCCTTCTACGGAGATAACACCCAACTCTATTCCCGTGTGCTTGGTGGACGTAATAATTAATATAAATTGTTTTTATTTAACTCATTAGTCGATAAGTAATGTTGGTTTATTTTTCAACCCCATCTTAGTACCAGGCCAAGATATACATGTTTTTCAATTTCATTTAATTGAGGTACCTATTTAACGTGAACTTTCTGAACCGACTGAGTAACCCAGCCCATGACCCAAAGACTAACTTAAATATAGAATTAACAAAACACCCAGCCCCCAATCACCAACTCATCACCGTAAAAAAGGAAACCTCAATTTCCCCAAGGTCTTTCTTACATACCAGGAATCAAACCTGAAACCCTTAGCTCTGTTGGCAGACATGATACCGACTGAGCTGAGGTGTCGGACCCTCCCCCCTCCCAGAGTAAATTTCTGGGGGCACGCTGCTCTGACGTGTTTAATTTAGAACACCTGTATTCAAGTTTATTTTAGGTCTCTAATGAATTCAAACATATTCCTGATATCATTTTAATCATCTCATACTAATTAAGATGGTCTAATATTTTTGTCTGACTGGCAGTAGTCATTTTGAAATAGTGAGGCATAGTACAAAGCAATGTTTTCAGAAAGAGTCCTGCCCCTGTTCGTCAGGCGACCCCAACAAGAGACAAAAGGAAAGTAGACCCTCAAGTCCTATGGGGCAGTCAATGAAGCAGTGCACAAAACGGGAGCATTTTCTTTTATATCTTCCTTTTCTGTCGATCAGGTAACAGAGGAAGGTTGAAAGAGGAATAAAAGAAAGCCGAAGAAAACGAGCGCCTTGTGTTTAGCTGCCCCCACCCCTCCACAAAAGCCTCTGAGCGATAGCAGCCATCTGCTCGTCAGCCCACACCACCCGCATCCCGCTCGGTCTAGCGCTCGGGAATGTTCGGGTGTGTCCGGTCGCGTGCCGGTCGCGTGCCGTGATATCTCGTAAGCGTGGCTGCACGTGTCTTCATGTGGATTACAACTACACGACTCGAGTACTTTAGATAAAGGTAATGTGTCTTATCGTTTGTTTGCTTGGATTTGTCTCCATAGCCTTCACATATATGCTAATAAAAACAAATTTGCTTTACCATAGCGACGTAATCTGCAGTCCTGAAGTAAGGTCGGTCGTCTCGGTCAGCCAGTAAGTATCAATCGCTGTCAGACTACACGGCTTCAAATACAGTCGTCTCTGTCATTTTCTGGAACTACTTTTCTATTCTGTATAAGTCAATACCCCATTTCGACCATCTACAGTCATGTCAATAAGAAAGAAGGGAAAGAAAACTACAGAATGTCTTATCTCAAATTTTCTGATGTGAGTTTATCAAAAAACTACTGTATTTGTCAGAAGAAGGCTAAGTCTAGAGCCCCTTTTCATCAAGCCTAGTCTAACAGCTCCACCAATCTGCTTAAAAAGTCGTTTAATTGAGTTAATTTAACATATTCACAAATTATCTCTAGTAATATAACTCAAACTATAAAGTTGTTAAAGAAAATGAACCCGTTTGAATCTTTTTACTTTATTTTGGTGCGAACCATATTTTGAAATATTTCATCGTAGAGTTAAATATTGCGTTAGAGCTGAATGCCCCTAAGAGCCCCTAAGAGCGCCGCCTACATTATGGGAAATATCCGCACACTGCTATTCCTATTGTAATGGTAGCTCTGAAGCCTCAAAGCCACCAACAAATACTCCATTTTCTAAGAACTTCCTGTTGAAACCCCGTTAAAAGTTTAGTTTATTTGCTTAAGGAAGTAAAAATCTATGTTTCTATCCATTTACTTTTTTCGAATACGGAAAACATCTTTGGAAGGAGATAATTTCAGATTTCCTTTTTTTTAAATTATAAATTTAAGATTTTTAATCCTATAAAGACATAGTGACGCCTTTCGCCTCAATTTTGGAGTGAAACCTAATTTAAAATAATAAACTACTTCTTAATCAACGCTAGATCTCTGGGCGTCTGCAACTCCTCAGCACACCGGTAGGCGGCGCCCATTGACAGTATAACCCTTTACTATTTGTAAGATAAGCCAACTTTTGGTAGCTAGCTTATCTTTTTATAGAATTATTGCAGTAGTTCTGAGTTCAATTCTTGATTATAGTGAGTTGGCTATATTTCAATGTTTCCAGATTCTTCCTTAGAGATGTTGAAATGGTGTGAGTGAAAAATACTTTAGGGATAAAGAATAAAATAAAATTAGATTGTTACCTTTTTTTAAATAGCTACCAGGTTTAATACCATGGTTATTAACGAGTTATTTTAAGGAGTTTTAAATTAGAATAGACAGTGTGTGCCTGAGGGTGAATGTATCCGTATTGGCTTGGAAATGAGGAGTGAAAACCACATCCATGCACCCAACCGAGGTTCGAACCTCAACCTCGCTGTCACAGTGTAACCGGTATATTGCGAATCTGACGACTTACACTGTGTGACCACTGGTTCTACGTTATCTAATTACAAATTAAGGAACCTTGCATCTTAATATTTAAATTTGAAACTAATTTAGGGTCAGTTGTATTTAACAAAGTCTCATGGATTAACTTAAATAGCAAATAAAATTTACTAGAGCATATTTGTAAGAACGTGGACTAAACATAAAGCTCATCTAGTCTTATTTTCTGGTGACAGGGGGGATTTTAAAACCAACCGGGTGTAATGAGTGTAGTTTTATTTCCCCAAAATGTCTTTCCCACTCTCCCTCCATACAAATTAAGGTATATTTCCCCTAATTTTTACCTTCATCGACCTTAGCTTATTAGTGTATTTAAATGAGGATAGCCCAGACTGATAAATGCCTAAGGAATTATCTCATATAGTCTTCCCACAATGCATTGTAGACGAATAGCACTATACCTATCCACAAGGCTGGCCGTTTCCATGTAAATTATTAACACCAGTAGATCGTTGAAGCAATGACTACATAGTATCGCACTGAAATGTATTCAAAACTTTTTACTGGGAAAATACCTACAAAACACCCTCACTCGACTTTCTAGTCAAAGGTTTACTCGTCAAAGTCTATCAACTTTCCACGAGTTTTAAGATTTATCTGTCTAATCTCAAGAAAAACGTATCATTAGCAACAAATTTGTGTAATTAATAAATGAAGAAAATATTCCTAAATGATCATGTAAAGGGGTATATTATTCAGGCAGAGGAGTATACTATGACATAAAGTAATAAAGTACAGTAGAAAATAAGAGAGTAGGAATAATAACAATAATAATAAATTACCGATCCTGAAATAAACATAATGGAACAAATTATACAACACAAACAGCTGGCCTTAATTAAGATTATGTTTACATAGGGCATATCAAATCTGTTTAGACGTATCTTACAACAATGTTATGTGCATGTATATAATACACACACATGTAGTAGTGTACTGTACATTGGTACCAAAAGTTGTGGGCCCAAAGAGAAGGTAAAAAATGATAAAATATTAGAGGTTTCAAATAAATTTATCTGATCCAAATTGTTAGCTCTCTTTAAAGTTTATTTATGTTTAAGGTGTTAAAACTATTAAGAATTGTATTCTGAAAGCATGTCCCTTTACCATGAATTAAGTCCATAGTTCACTGTATTAACATGGGCATTGTAAGGGTGATTATGTCCTCTATGACCATATATATGATTTTTGTTAACTTTTTTTGATCTTAAAGTTAATGTCGTACTTATTTTAGAAAATATAATAATTACTGAATCATATATAATTGGTTTCCTTAGAGGAAACATGTCTGTTATACTACAAACATAATTTGTATGAGTGAGATAGGTAAGTTTAGACAAGTTCTTGAGAGCTTTATTCTAAAGAATTATGAGAGGCCTCGGCAAGAAACAAATTGTCACTCGGACGTTCAGCTCTAAAGCATTATTTAATCAACGACGCGTTATTTAAAATTATGATGTACGCAAAAGTATTTTATTAATTTATTTGAAGTATTTAACGTGCACTTTCTGAACCGAATGATTATATCAGCTCAAGAGAATTTCCATGAGCGAGAGCGAAAGGGCATATCAATTTTGCCGGGAGAGATATTTTCACATATCTTCCAGGGCGATTTTACATGGAACAATCGACGTGGGACAGACAGCTTCACTTCCCCTCCGAAGGAAGTTGTGCTACGAATTTGTATCCCTAAAGAAACATGCACAAATAAAGTCTAAAGATTCTAACAGGGCTATTTTTCCTTAACAAACCTATAGTGTGAGTTTTATGAATACAAAATAAATGGTTCGGATCACCGCTGACTTTCTCTCGCTTTTATATTAAAATAAACATTTACTAAAAACTCGTAAGATTTGTGAAACGAAATAATATACACTGTTACAGAAAAACTGAGGAAAGAGAAACAAACATTTTTGTCCACCAAAGAGCATAAGAATCAAATTCATTTTCAAACACCTGAATTATAAGGTATATATATATATATATTTGCTTATAGCTCAGAAATAATTGGTTCTATAAAAATATATTTCAAATAAAAGTTTTTTATCCTTAATAGTAAATCAATTTTGCAATGATAAGTTATTTCGTATCTTAAATAGTTACGGAGAAATTATGAAAATTGGAAAATTTCTTGCATGTGAAATAACCTCGAAAACATTTACATGAGATAATGAGAACTGCCATCTTGTTTATAATAATAAACAGTGTCAAGGTATAAAATTTAATCAAAATCCTATGAGCTAATTTTGAGAAAATTGATTTTTTGTCTCTTTTTGACATTCAGTAAACTATCCCTTACTTTATGGTTAGCTATATAATTCCAAAAATACTCGGGTGTGCCTTTTGAAAACCCTAGATACCAAGTTTTAGCCAGATTGGTAAAATCATTTAGACTCTAGCCTGAGGTACAAACAGATGGAATTGCGAAAACTACCTTTTTGGTTTCAGGGGGTCATGAAACGTCGACATTTATCAATGGATGGTTTTAGGGGAAGGTCGAAAGCCCAGACAGGATAGAGAGGTAGTTCCATATAAAGACACAGACAATTGCAGGCCTATTTTAAGCAGTGTGGCCTGACTACGATTGATACATTTTCAATGGCCGACTCGGCCTTCTTAAGATGACTGACCCGCCCATACTTGACGTTAGTTCACACACTGATACCAACCGAAGCGGTACATCCCCAGGTAAAGTGAAGACACACATACTGTAAGTATGATGTGAGCTTGTGCGGCTATGCACGCAGCGAGTGGTTGTCTGTCACATGTGACCTACATCTCGTGCACTTCCGCTGCACACGTGTCCCCCACATGTGGTGAGGGGGTGGCGGCCGCCCACCAAGGAGGAAGTAGAGGGTTGACATTAAACATAGGACGACACACTAACCACGTGGCTGACTGCTCAATCCCAACCAACAGTCGCAGCAGAACTAGTATTGGAGGTCCGAGTGTGCAGACGTTATAAACTACTTATTTCGATTAGGTTAGCTTAGGTAGGAGTATTTACTATAAGTCTGTCTATAGCTTATATGCTAACTTCTTTGATTCCATAGAGCTATAGGCAAGGCCATAGTCAGGGGGAATTTCTCAAACCACCCTTCCCCTCCCCCAAAATGTAATGAACAAAATATATAGATCTATTTATGGTTCAAAAATATCAAAATTAAGGCACAAGTACAAATTAGGGATCTATGTTACCATAAAAAGCACTTCAGAGAGCTTCTAGAACTGTTTATAATTTATTCTGGCCTCCGTCAATTGGGGGGTGTGCCCACCAAAACTCCCCTGAAATTATTGTTTGGTTACGGCCTTGGCCATGGGAATCAAAGAAGTACTATACTAATAGAGGATCGACCTCGGGGTTCTTGGGGTAAGGTGCTCTTCTCAGGACCCGATGTTCGTGGGTTCAAACCCAGCAGAGATCTACGAATTTTTCTTGAGATATAAAAATCCCTAGCACAACTTCCTTCGGATGGGGAGTAAAGCCGTCACGTTGGTCCCATGTCGATTGTGGCGTGTAGAATAACCCTGGAAGGTTTGTGAGAATTCCTTTCCCTGCAAAACTGGTAGTACATTTCACTCTCGCTCATAGAAATTATCGTGAGCTGATATAATCAGTCGGTTTAGAAAGTGCAAGTTATATACCTCAAATAAATAAAATATACAAAAAGTGAGATTGTTATAAATAATTCCACCATGATTACGACAGATTTGCATTAATTTTATTTCCATTAATTTTAAAATTAATATTTTAAACACGCACCGAGGAGCACGTGGCTTAAGTGTAAGACTCATATATTATGTATCGCTGAGTCCGGGTCATGGTTCGAATCTCGTTTGAGTGTACTAAGAGTCCTAAATAATTTCCATCACCTGCCTCTCCTACCCCCACCCCCCAAATTACATGGAAGTCTGGGTACAATACTTCAAATTTCCATTTTCTCATCCCTCCACCGTCAGTGTAGCTAAATTCATATAAAAAACCAACGAGATTAACACACAAAACTTTTCCCCTCTGAAAGTAATGGCGATTTGAAACATCGTCAGGGACAATGATGCAAAGTAGATATTTATTGGTGACCTGGTGGTCTAGGGGTAAGGACTTCTGTGTTAGGGGTTCGGGGTTCAATCCTCGGTCCCGACACAGATTTATCTGATTGCCAAACCCTTCCTCTATCTATGACAGGACATGTATTAACCACAATTTGTGAATGTTTGGAATGCCATGCCTCCACCGTGGTTCGGATCCCACGTTAAACTGTAGGTCCTCCATTTGATCTCACAATCACCCTACCATTACACATTAGCGTAAGTGCGTACAACCCGAACGGGTAGTAAGACGTGGTGCTAATAGTAATAATAATTATTATTGTTATTATTATTATATATTTATATCGAATAAAGTTTTGGCTCGTTGTCGACTTTGAGGAGTCCGAGTGATCGACCCCAAGGACATGGAACCAGGCTTTATTCCGGATAACAGGTATACGGACCTGATCTTTTATTCTTTTTAGTTAGAAAAGTTATTAATTATAATTTTACGTTATTCATAATTAAGGTCTTGAGAATGTTTGTATTTTATTAAAGATTCTTTCTATATAAAAAAAATTGATTGTATTTGGTGCCCACTGTCAAATATGGCGATAAAGGCTGGAAATGAGCCTGTGATACAGGCAACGTGCAATGTTCTTCTGTTGAGAGGCTGGTATGGAAGTCAACAGGCGCAGTCCAGACAAAAATAATCACGTTAGACTTACACTTTCTGCATTTAATTTGGACATGAAAAGGATAACGATAAGGAAATAAATCCACATTGGCCTGAAAATGGGATGGAAAATTCAGTATGATCAATGTAGCAAACCGGGTTTCAAACCTTGATATTTCTAATAATGGTGCTGCATGATAGAGCACTGAGAAGAAGTTACAGATTCTTAGAAAACCCGGATTATCTATCAAGTGGTTTGATATTTTAGATATTATTTTCACAAAATTGTAATCAAAAGTTCTGGCCGGTTAAAAACAATTTAAGTGTTTAAAAAATGTGTGATAACTTATATAAAACCATACCACATTATTTTAAAATGTTCTGCTACGACCCTATAAAAATATTACTTTGTTTGACAGAGGAACCCTAGATCTAGGTTTTAAGCTTTTGTGATTTAATCTAAGAAGTGCTTTAATCTCAGAAGTACAAGTTTTCGCGTAAACTGGCGTTGATTTTTTTTATTAAAAACTTTAAACTTAAAATTGAAACTTTTTAACTAATCAGAAACGTGCTGATATTTTATCGTAAATTTTGTTGTAAACGATATTGAGTTTTAACAAACAATTTCCTAGATATCACGGGATTTCTAAACGTCTGAAAAGCGTCGCACGGCTCTCCCATGTAGCATTAAGTGCAATGTAAGTGAAACATCATAGACCACTAGGTCACCTGTGTAAACGTTAATGTTTATTATATATTTAAAAATAGTGTGCTCCCTAGAAACAAGGGTACAATTTAAAGTCTAAAACATCCACTTTGAAAAATAACGTTTTCAGTACACTTTATTTATCTAAAACTGACCCGTTCCATTCGAGTCTATGTATATGTCGTCCTCTTGTATTCGGTTTCGAGCCACACTTGGGGCGTTCTAAGTCTGACCATGAATCTGGCCCTTAGTAGCTTTTCTAGCCGTCAGATAAATCCTCCTATACAAATTGGACTGTACTTTGATCAAATGGCTCAACTGTATTAAGTCACAGTGTGTACAAAGAGAAAAGGATATATATTGAAATGTTCCCTACTATCGGATATTAAAAATCTTAAAACCGGAACCGCTCATTACAATAGTGACTAACTTGACTACGTTTGAAATCACTTCTAAACGGGTTTCTCCTCGCTAAAGACCTAATTAAGAGGAGATTTTGTTTAGATTATTATATTGTAAGTAACTTCTCTTACATTTACATCTGATAATGGCCTTGAAATATTCTTGTTATTCAGTGCTCCTCTGAGGATAGTTCCTTTTTTTATCTAACAAAATAATCTTAACCAGAGGTCACGGGTTTGATCCCTGGCATTTCCAGATTTTTTTGTGTACCAGTGGGTCTGGAAGCCTTGGGAGGACAATTGACGAGCTTCTTGAATAAAGACGTAGTGGCTCTGGTCTAGAAAACTGAAATGAATGGCCAGAGGGCTCACTATCCTCGCTAAAATGCCGTCGATTGTCATAGTTCGCTTGCGGGCTAACGCCATGGAGTTCCATGTATTCTGGTCCGTCCTTAGATCTAATTGTACAATGCAACACAGAGTCCCTCTTATCCGTGCCAATACCCCTCAGAGAGAGAGAGAGATGCGTGTGAGCGGATGACAAGGGGAGGGTAGAGGATGGAGAATCGGGCATACTTGCTCTGCAGCTGTGGGCACGCATCCCCTCGGCTACTAGCTGTTCTGAAAACATTAGTCTGGAAACACTTCGACTGGCTTTGTTAATTATTATTAGGAACGTCTAAGTTAGAGTATAAGAGGACGCGAGTTAACGCAAATAAATATTTTTGGAGTTTTTATAATAAAAAATTACATTTGTTTGGCCAAAACAAACAAAATATTTCTTCAGTAAACGCGTTAGTTTGATTTTTACACATGGCGATCTTAACAGCTGTTGAATATCTGTCAGGAACATGGCGGAACTTGACTTTGGGTTTTTGTTTTTCTATAAAAGGTTTCTTACCAAATGCCGCCATGATCATCACAATTATTCAGAATGTTTTGAGATTATTATTATTATTTGTAGAAAATTACACTAAATGTATCAACTGAGGCAATATTTTATTTATTTTAGCAAAAACCTCTTTTTGATGTTGTTACTATCATTATTAGAGGTATTTAACGTGCACGTTCTGAACCAACTAATAATCTTAACAAACGAGAATTTCTATGAGCGAGAGTGAAAGGGCCTAACAATTTGGCCGGGAGCGGTATTTTAACATAACTTTCAGGGTTCTTTGACATGCCACAATCGACAGGGGGCTGACGGCTTTACTTCCCCTCCAAAGTAAGGGGTACTACGGATCGCTCAAGAAAAATCCTTTAATCCTGGTTGGAATTGAACCCATGAACATCAGGTCCAGAGGCTAACACTTTACCTCAAGACCACCGAGGTCAACCTTTCCATAAAAACCTGTTCATTTATTCTTGAGCTTCCACACTTGCACTTGTAATGGCTGCGTACGAACTCGGCGTTGTTAAGAGTGGTCGGAGCTGTTTGATGGGGCTGAATTCGTACGGTCTATGGGGCCAAACTAATATGATGGCTGGAGACGAAATAGTATCGCTAAAGGATTTGTGGGACCGTATTCATATGTCCCTAATTTAATAATATTTGGTGCGCAGATCTAACATTTCTGTGGAATCTCTCTCTGCTAGAGTAACGAGTAAATATTTGAAGCAACAACCTAAATTGATAAATTTCCCCAAATAATGGCCAATTTCCAAATGGCATATTTATTAATAGTATATTTCTACAACGTTTATAAATTTGACTTGCCTGCAATACATGAATTCATTCTTTCACTGGTGGTTATGTGGTTTCAGGAAGTAGGTTCATCATTTATTATGTTTCTCGTGATGGGGAAGTTGAGGTTCGAATATATACCTGTTGCGTTGAGGGGTGATTTTCCCCTTATAATTTAATAATCTGGTTTTCCCATTTCCTAATCAGGTTAATTTTAGTGCATTTCTTCAACCTATTGCCTCTTCCTCAACTCATATATTATGCGACTAAATAACCCTTTGGTTGAAACTTTTTTTAGGCAGATGTTTCCCAAATAATTTGTGTTTTATTAATGCGCTCATTTTGTTTTGAAGGAATCTAAATTGTATTCTTCTAGAGAACTGGACTAACGGGGTCAAACTCAGCCTCATCAGGACAAGTGAGGAGCTTCTTGAATGAAGAAATAGCAGCTCTGGTCTAGAGAACTGAGATCAACGGTTGGAGGGCTCGTTGTGCTAACTATATGGCCACCTCTATCCGCAAGTGTTGGCACTATCATCGCTAACGGCGGCGGCCGCTCGGTCGAAATAGCTCACACCCTGGAGGAGAGAACATGGTTAACATTTTTGTCATTTGGATCCAAGAGAAAGTTTTCACTTTTCAAATTTTCTTTGAAAGTAAAATTTCAGACCTCAATAAATCCTACGACGGCTCAGTGGCTCGACGTTCCGGTTTTGTGGTTTAACCGGCCACTCCCCCGTGCCTGCACGGTTAATTGAATATCGGATACACGCCTCACGTACCATCTTGGTAGAAGACTAGAGCTACTTCACCAAATAAAAGGTTGATTAGCTCGGTCATGCGCACTAACCACTGTCCCTGGATCTCAGATAAGCATGATACATTGCGCTGTAGCGGAGAAAAAAGGAACTAGGTTCATTTGCATTTATTTTGGTCGCATACAACACGTCTCAATAGCAGTCCGGACTTTTCAGCACTAATGGCATTAGGATGAGGAAGGTAGAATTTAAAGAAAGTGCACCCGCATTGACGTGAAATGAAGGTTGAAAGCAATTTAGGGAGAAACCCATTCTTAATAAAACAAGCCGGGATTCAAACCCCGACCTCTATTCTTAGCTAGTAAGCTATGCCAGACAAGTTTGACTCCCTAGGTCATGTGTTCACCTATTCGGGTATCAAGTATATCAGACTCCCCTTACTCCAGACACTCGGTTAAGGTGTTTAGTACACTGTTTTAGTTTAATAGGGTACTAACCCGCTTTGGTGACCACGGGGTCTAACGCGCTACTCTCGCAGTAGATTAGATTGCTGATTACGGGAAGATTGAAGCTCGAATCTCAGCCGGGTGTACTGGGAGTTTTTTACAAAATGGTTTTCACTCTTCCTCTACACAAATGTGGGTACACTTCCTCTAAATTTAACCTTCATAATCACTTAAAACCATTAACGTAATTAGTACATAAGCGTATAACCCGAACAGGTAGTAAGACGCGGCGCCATAAAAAAAGATGAGCATTATTTAAGACGTTATTTGATAAGTTTAATATTGTTTTCAACAAAATGTAGTTGAAAATTATCAGAAGTTTTCTGACTAGGGGGATTTTTTTTAAATATTTCAATGACAATTTACGCGAAAATGCGTACTTCTGAGATTAAAATCAAAATGTTAAGAACCTAGATCCATCCTTCCTCTTTCAAATAAAGTATTGTTTTGATTAAGTCACAACATAAAATGTTAAGGTAATGTGAGATTATATTCTGTAAATTTAAAGATGACACCTGGACACGGGACTCGAACCCAGGACCTTCCCGTATCCAGGTGTCATCTTTCAATTTACAGAATATAATATATAGAAATGGCCATAACCGTAACTAACAGATAAAATAGCGAGGCTATTTCATCCATCAAAATGTGAGATTGTTATATTGGGTTTTATGTTAGTTATCACACTTTTTTAAATAATTTAAATTTTCTAACTGGTCAGAACTTTCGCCTACATTTTGGTGAGAACAATCTAAGAATATATCAAACCACTTTATAAATAACCCGGTGTTTCTAAACGGTGGCAGCGCTTTTCAGTGCAGCCCTCTTAAGTAAGTATGTAAGTCGAACGTCTTTGTGTATCATTTAGCATTCGAGCAGCCTCTTGAAGCGTGTGACCCAGGTCCTATAGAAAGTGTCATGGTTCAGGGAGAGGCACCATCTGTCACCACTGTCCACTTGCCTCCACCAACTCTTACCTCCTGTTCCACCAGACCATGAACAGATTCGACCCCTGACATTCACGCCACCCGCAAAACAAAACCGACGAGGCTGACGCGTTTGTCCGCATGCCCACTGGTACGGATATTTGTTGCTCTTACAATCTCCTAACACGCTTGGGCTACTAGTGTCTGGGATCTCCTTATTACAGTGGTATCTGTATCAATAATATCCTGCCTTCAACAACTCGTTTTAAATGGTTCCAGCCTGAATGCGATCCCGGAACTCTTACGTTTCCTCAAAAGCTGGGCGGTTTTCTCACTACGATGAGCCTCAAGCAAATTAAGGAGGTTATTTCAATCATAAATAACTTCAAGAACTTACTTTCATCTGTGGACATGCGGGCTAATATGTCAACCTCGTCTGGTCTGTTTTTTGGTAAAGTGGAAGTAAAGGTTCGAATTATGTGTCCATACAACTGGGGGTACCTTTCCTCCAATGCTAGCCTACTCCCTCATAGCCGATTGGTGTAAATGTTTTGATTTCTTTTCTTAACACCACGTTTTACTATCCATTCGGGCTGTACGCTTATGTACTAGTTACGCTATTGGTTTTAGGGATGCGAAAGTTTATATTAAGAGAAAGTGTACCCGAATTTGCGTGGATGTAATATGAAAAACTATTTCGGATGTGCCTCCTCCAGTACACCTGACCAAGATTCTAACCTCGGTCCTCCCCGTCATCGGCAGTCTGGTCTACTGTGAGAGTAGTTCCTTAGACTTTACGGCCATCAGAATGGATCTAACCGGCCTCTTGGTCTAGCGGTCAGAGCCCCTGGCTACTGATCTAAAAGTACCGGGTTCGATTTGTGGTGGTAACTGTATCTATGGTCACCATAGTCGGGTTGGTTAAGTCTAAGCTCGGTTTAAGATTTCTGCTGGCTCCACGCCTTCATAATCACTATCATGACGTCATCTCAGTGTGGATATGAGGTGTGGACAGACAACTTCCACGGCATATTCTTGGCAACGATATGGCAAATTGCCAAGGTCGTAGTCTGGGGGAGAAGGGTTGTTTGGGGGTTCAACCCCCTCCCCCGAAATTTTATTAACAAAATACGAGTATACATGGCTTTATTTATTGTTCAAACAATATCAAAATTAAGGTGTAAGTATATATCAGGGGGTTATGTTGCCATAAAAAACAATACAGATATCTTCAAGAAATGTTAATAATTTATAATTACTTTTAGCCTCTGACGATTGGGGAATGTGCCCACCAAACCCCTCCCTCCCCCTACCCACTGAGATTGATTGGCTGGCTATGACCTTGTAAATTGGCTAAAAGTATACAAACGAGTACACGATCACCAATCTAGATACTGTTTCTTTCACGGTCAAATACGCCCCGCGCTAGTCCACTCCTTGATACATCTCACTTTACTCTACTGGTAGAACATTATTTGTTAACTTAATCTACTTACTATGGATTCACTCTTTCACCGAAAAACTAGCGCAGAACAGAAACAAAGTCACGTGACGAGCTCTAAGCCAATCACAAGATTTCCGCCTAATCGTGGCGAGCTGTTCCGCTAAAGTTCAACTCATCTCTACTTTGCCCGCTCTGCCTGAGATGTTCGACTCAGGGGAAGCAATCAAATCTCAGAACCCACCATCTCAAATCAGTGCGCATGCGCTGTAGAGATAGAAGTAAACAGACAGCTTCGTTGGCCGTTGTAAGGAGATTTGAAATAACCCGTTGATGTAAAGCGTGTTTATCGATGTATTGGAGAGTTATAATTGATAACATCCATCGGGGAAATGATCTAAAATATAACATGTCCATCCACTGAAAAATAAAATATGTTGATAATCCACTGTTTTAAGTTAGTGTTGCAATGCATCATGGGTCAACATACAGCGCGTGAGTTGCTGCGATACTCAAGCAGATTATGTTTTATATTCTCGGCAACGTGTGAATTAACCTCAAGTCTTCCAACAGCACTGGCGCTGACTATAGTCTCCCTAAGTCTGTTATCAGTCTGTGATAACTAGGGGGGAGGTAAGTGAATGCTAAATAGAAGAGGGCTGTGATATAACAGGCTTCTTTCATAACTCGTGGAGGAGGAAACGCACTATTCAAAGTTTATTATTCATATTTTGGAAAGGAAGTTAAACCGGTAGAAGGAAGGTGATGCAGATAAAGGGGGAGGGGGTTTAAAATCTCCTCCGTGTACATTGGGGGACGGAAGCCCTAACCCAGCTCCACGAAGAAGAAGAAAAAAATAGATAAAATCAAACGGGAAGACTTCGGTCTGGCTCTCACCTGCGCGAGGGCTCCTCTACACTAGATATCCACAAAGTCACATTATAAATATTGAGATTAGTGTGTATAGAGCCCTCTTACCCTAGATATCCACAAAGTCACATTATAAATATTGAGATTAGTGTGTATAGAGCCCTCTTACACTAGATATACACAAAGTCACATTAGAAATATTGAGATTAGTGTGTATAGAGCCCTCTTACACTAGATATCCACAAAGTCACATTATAAATATTGAGATTAGTGTGTATAGAGCCCTCTTACACTAGATATCCACAAAGTCACATTAGAAATATTGAGATTAGTGTGTATAGAGCCCTCTTACACTAGATATCCACAAAGTCACATTATAAATATTGATATTAGTGTGTATAGAGCCCTCTTACACTAGATATCCACAAAGTCACATTAGAAATATTGAGATTAGTGTGTATAGAGCCCTCTTTAACTAGATATCTACCGAGTCACATTAAAAATATTGAGATTAGTGTGGATATAGCCCTCTTACACTAGATATCCACAAAGTCACATTAGAAATATTGAGATTAGTGTGTATAGGGCCCCCTTACACTAGATATCCACATCACAAAGTCACATTAGAAATATTGAGATTAGTGTGTATAGAGCCCTCTTACACTAGATATCCACAAAGTCACATTATAAATATTGATATTAGTGTGTATAGAGCCCTCTTACACTAGATATCCACAAAGTCACATTAGAAATATTGAGATTAGTGTGTATAGAGCCCTCTTTAACTAGATATCTACCGAGTCACATTAAAAATATTGAGATTAGTGTGGATATAGCCCTCTTACACTAGATATCCACAAAGTCACATTAGAAATATTGAGATTAGTGTGTATAGGGCCCCCTTACACTAGATATCCACAAAGTCACATTATAAATATTGAGATTAGTGTGGATATAGCCCTCTTACACTAGATATCCACAAAGTCATATTAGAAATATTGAGATTAGTGTGGATATAGCCCTCTTACACTAGATATCCACAAAGTCACATTAGAAATATTGATATTAGTGTGTATAGGGCCCCCTTACACTAGATATCCACAAAGTCACATTATAAATATTGAGATTAGTGTGTATAGGGCCCCCTTACACTAGATACCCACAAAGTCACATTAGAAATATTGAGATTAGTGTGTATATAGCCCTCTTACACTATATATCCACAAAGTCACATTAGACATATTGAGATTAGTGTGTATAGGGCCCCCTTACACTAGATACCCACAAAGTCACATTCGAAATATTGAGATTAGTGTGTATAGGGCCCCCTTACACTAGATCTAATAACAAATCATGTTTGAAATAGCAAGTTAATTGCAAGGAGGGCCCTTTTACACGAGGTATTCATCAAGTCATTTGAAATATTTTATATAGTTCGGCTTGAAATTGTAGGCCCTATACAGTCAGGGGCATCCGACCTTTTTTTGTTCGCGGACTCCAAATGTGTTGATCCATAATGCAAGTTATCGTTTAATGTTATAATGGGTTTTTTTTTCTTGTTTTTCTTCTCTCATTTATTTAGCTATACTTTACTCATTTTTTAATTTTAAAAAGTCCATAAATGTACAGTACAGTTATGTGAAGAGCTATGTGATAAATATTATTATTATTCACATATTACAAATTGGTTGTGAACTAACACATTAAAAGCACATAAGTATTAAACTAACATGCATTATTACTAAGGGATTAAGTGTAAGAAAAGGTGCTGGCCTTAATCACATAAAGACGATACTATTTTTATTACGTATTCTATAATCTACATCTAAAATAAAACTGACACGCCCAGATCGCATGCCCTTACGTCCTTGTTCTCCAAACCCTGAATATGGCCCTGATTGTTTAGTGTGTATCATGAATAATAGATCTAAAGTCTAAACTATATATATAATTTCACGTATCCTATAAGATGTCTCACCTACCCTCAAAGGTACGTGTATCCCAAGTTGAATACCACTGGACTTTGGACTTTATTATTATTATTATTCTGTCTTGAGATAGATTCATTCCTTCTATCAGTGAACTTAGACCACCAATGCGCCCTGTCCTCTGCCTCCTCCTTCTGCTCCCAGAATTTTCTTCTTTCCTTCAAGTCATCCGAATCCTCCTCCTTTCTAAGCTCCTCGTCCCCCCAACCTTTCCTTCTATGTCGTGCAGAAGACAGTTCTTCGTAAGGATATGTCCGATATGATTTGCTTTGTACCGAAGAATCGCATCCAAATAACTCTCTTATCACCCACTCTTCTTACTTAAGACTTCATTTGTCTGTCTGTCTGTTTGTCTGTCCACCTGATCTTCTCCTTCTTAAGACTTCAGTTGTCTCTCTGTCTGTCTGTTCATCTGATCTTCTCCTTCTTAAGACTTCATTTGTCTCTCTGTATGCCTGTCCACCTGATCTTCTCCTTCTTATGGTTTCAGTTGTCTCTCTGTCTGTCTTTTCATCTGATCTTCTCCTTCTTAAGACTTCATTTGTCTGTCTGTCTGTTTGTCTGTCCACCTGATCTTCTCCTTCTTATGGTTTCAGTTGTCTCTCTGTCTGTCTTTTCATCTGATCTTCTCCTTCTTAAGACTTCATTTGTCTCTCTGTATGCCTGTCCACCTGATCTTCTCCTTCTTATGGTTTCAGTTGTCTCTCTGTCTGTCTGTTCATCTGATCTTCTCCTTCTTAAGACTTCATTTGTCTCTCTGTATGCCTGTCCACCTGATCTTCTCCTTCTTATGGTTTCAGTTGTCTCTCTGTCTGTCTGTTCATCTGATCTTCTCCTTCTTAAGACTTCATTTGTCTCTCTGTATGCCTGCCCACCTGATCTTCTCCTTCTTAGGAGTTCATTTGATTGTTTGTCTACCTGATCTTCTCACGTCTTCCCCGGCAACACATTTCTAAGATATTGATTGAACTCCAGATAGTCATAATTTCGGGTAGTTGGATCAAGGAAAAAGGTTTATCTTAAAACACTACAATATTGTAAGTAAATAAAAATCTTTTAAAACATATGAAACATGAAAAATGAGTTGTATAAATTATAGAGGAATATACAGAGATGACTATCACGTCGTCCTGGTCAGTGAGGGGAGGGGGAACTGGGTTCACGTATCGGTTGCGGTTATTCGGTTAGTTGACTAATCGTACAGTTATAGGGCTGACGCGCTACCTACCGTGTATTACTTTGAGGCCTAGGCGAGTTTTTGAAAATACTAGTTTGAGTTGAGCTTTAGTAGCTGCTCGAACTCGACTAAAGGATTTTCACGAAACTCATAAAATTTCAACACTCAGAATTTTCGATTATTTCTGAAAATTCAAGTTTAGTTAATTTTATTCTATTTTAAGATTTTGTTAGATAGCAAATTGAATCTCTCAATACTGTTTTTTGTCTAATTTAAAAAAGAAATAATTACACTTATATTTAATTAATTTAGAAATTCAAATATGAATTATAATTTTTTTCATAAGAACAATTAAATTTAAAAAAATGTGTGTGTACAATGGTTTATGTATGGCAAAAAATACATTTGAAATATTTCTCTTTATTACCCGAGCCCGATGAAATGTCTGTGTTTTTATTCAAACTCGATTCAACTCAACTCGAAGTGAGAAATTGCTATTTGCACACACCTAATCAATTCATTTATTTCAGGTGTTTAAAGTGCACATTCAGAATCGGTTGATTATATTAACATACGACATATATTAACTTAAACCTAGTTCATACACAACATCCACTCCCTTGCCGATAATTCATCAGTAGAAAAGGGTAAACCCACATTTCATCAATTATATATTTTTCGCCCATGCCGGGAATCGAGCCCAGGACCCTTAGCTCAGTAGACAGACACGTTATGGATGGAACTAGATGCTGGGCCTTAATTACTAAACACATGACTGAAGTGTTCGCCTCACGACCCAGCCGGGGTGGATGTATTTTTCCTGATCGAACAAATCCGTAGCACAACCTCCTACGGAGGGGAAGTAAAGTCATCGGTCCCATGTCAATGGGGGAATATAAATGAAACATGGAAGGTATGTGAAAATACCTTTCCCGCACAATTGGTAGGTCTCTTCACTCTCGCTCATAGAAACTACCGTGTGCTGATATAATCAGTTGGTTCAGAAAATACCTCAAATAAATTATAAACTAAAGGCTCATGGTAAATTAAAATATGAATGCTTATTATAATATTTAATTTTCCAATATGTCATTATGTTAATTTGATTCTACTCCCATCGGTGGGCATGTGGATTAAGGCGTCATGGAGGAAATTTAGGGTTCGAATCCTTGCTGGGTGTTTTGATGTGGTTTTCCCCACTCTCACTTCCCCTCCAAGCAAACGTGGGTACATTTCCTTTCAATTATATCTAATTGGTTCAATTAATTACATATAACCCGGGAAGTTGGTGAGATGCAGAGCAAAAATAATTGTTGAATTGGTTAAAAATATTTTTATTTAAACTTTTATGATCATCTTTTAGATATTGTTAACCTCATAAGGGTACGCTTGAGCAAAGGAACTCTATTTTAACGTTTATTTTTTTCAAACATCTATTTTAAACGAATTATAAAAACTTAAAACGCGCATTAACAGTCTATTTTTGAAATTATCTTCAAATTTAAATTATTATTTTTTAATTAAAAGTAACAGTATTCCAAACAATTATAATTGGTCGGTTTTTCGTATTTTATTATTAATATCAAACCATGTCAAATAGGCCAAGTAGGCCTCTGGAGGAAAACCGTCACATTAGCGAATATTTGTTGGTGTTTTCCAAAGTTTGACCAACGAGGTATGCAAGTGTTGAGAGAGGTATAGCTACAGTCTAATTTTCTTAGGTAGAATCTTATTTGACAACTTGAATGGTTACTAGATCTACTTTCATGCATTCATGCGTCAGCTTATTTTATATTCGGCTGTATTTTTTGATAGATCAATATATAAAATATAACACCAATAATATGTTAAGATGTTATCAATGTTGAACGCAAAAAAATAAGTTTGTATTTTTAAAAAGCTCTCCCTATCAAAATTTGACTGTACACAATGCGTACATATTAGTTTTCACGTCCTTATAAATGTCAAGCTTACCTGCAAGATTAAACCACTTGTTATTGGCACTGAAGAGTAGTATGGGAAAAACTGGTTACACAACCAAAAATCTTTCAATGTAATTTGTACTTTAACATGTGACTTTAAGAATTCGAGATATGACAGACAATGTGATTAGATATATTGTGACTTTTACCTCAAAATTGGTAATCGACATAACAAATTTGAAATTTTGGAAATGTAAAGGCCAATGTTTTTGGCTAACCAATCAGAAATAATCATGTTATTATGTGAGTTTATTATCTGCCAGGGCCAGAAGATAACAAGCTGTCAACCATCTTTTCATACAATTATAATGTGTGATAACTGTAGATCAGTTGATTGATATTCGATCAAATTGATAAATAAATAATTTATTAATCGAGTTTTAGTAGAATATTTAATTTATGAGAACATACATCACTAGATGTCAATGTATTTTTCGATCCTTACTTTCCCATGTATTAACGCACACATTTCGTAAAATCATAGGAAAAAACAACAACATATATATACACAAATTTTGTCAAACTAATATATAGGTTAAAAATTTTAAAATGTGTAGGCTGTTTGAGACAGGGTGTGGGGTGAGGGTGGTCGGTTTTTGTTTAAGAGAATCAACACTAGTAAAACGTACAAGCAAAGCTGCAGTTTTAACAAATTGCAAATAATGAACATTTAGGATTGAGATTCGAACACGAAATACCAGATTGTATTGCTTTATAGGCCTACTACTTTTTGAAAGTATGTTTACTACCCATAGATTGTATAGTCATGTTTTCAACACACAATAACCCTTTGTTACCATTCCCTACCTCAAAAGTTATAAATAAAAAAAACACGAATATGTCGCAGAAGGCAAGGAATAAGTGGGTGCTTTGATGACGTAGTCGCAAAGTGCAAGCAGCCCCACAAACCCACTGCACCGGGCGTTTTCACCCCCCGCCCTCCCAAAATAAGTCACCCCTCCTTGGTGTGGCGATGTCGCAGCTGTTCATATGTTATAAGTATAGGGCGGCCTGAGACGCAGGAAGCTAGTCGAGGGTTGGACGCCTCACAAGTTACACGCGTGCTCTCTACTTTGACAGCTGCCCTTTTTAGCTTCTGCCAGATATCACGCGATCCTAACAAGTTTCCCGGGAAAAGTATAGTAGTGACACCTATCGGCGGTTGATAGTACCAGCTCATGCAGCGAGGTTCCGTGGTTCGCCGCTAGTGGCGCTCTGGAGGTTGTGTTGTCTTTTTTTTGGGGACCATTGTAAATTTTCGAATGAGAGGGGTAGTCTGCTGGCAACCGCGTTGTGAACAACTTGTCAGTGTGACGTTGTGCGCGAAACTATACTGTATCTATCGGGTAGTGTGAGTTTTAAAAAGAAAAGATTTTTGAAATGAGTTATGAATTCTATACTGTACTTCATTAGTGTCACATGGACTCCCAAAAGGATTACCACTCTATGAAGTTTAAGTATTATGTGAAACATGGGATAAAATAGTTAAAAAAACAAACAAGTACGTAATTTAATTTTGTTTGCCTTTTTTCGAATGTGTGCACAGTGTTTACTTGGTTTCGCTCCTACCTTTGGATTAAGTGTTTTATAGTGTCGGTGGTGTTGTGTTTTGAGAGTTTTATCATCTCTCATATTTTAAAAGAATACCTACAATTTTGAAGTGTTTCTTAACGAAAATTTTAAAAAGTGATTTTTGTTTGTGATTGTCATAAACGAGTTGGCTAGTTGCTGATGGGAGCCTATGGCGTTTTCCAGGTTCCCCCTGAGGTAACTACCAACTCCATACAGGCCTGACTAAAATCGTTGGCCTTAAAAAAAGTTGTTTTAAAAACAACGAGCAAGCAAAGTGCTATACGATCCCGAACATGAGGTGGATACCGGCGCATGCAGGATATACGTCCGTCCTTGTTGTCTTACTGGCCGCACTGCAGCAGGTGAGTGTTCTTTATTTGAATGAGAATTGTTGCTTTTCCTCATAACATTTACATTGTTGCACGGTGTTAGTTCGTGATTTTGGTTTACTATTACATATTTAACCTCTTAAGAGGTGTGATTAGTTTATTATGTTAGCAAATGACGCGTAAGATGTAGTACTAACGTTGAACCTTGAGTTTTTTTACTAACTAGAATGTTAGTTTGTATATAAACCAATATAGTTGGTTATTGGTTAAATACCTAATAGTTTAATATTTTTCTTTATATCTAAGCGCATTATATACCGAACTTGCAAGATATGATCGTTTTTCAACAATGCCCCATTTAATTAAAGCCAAGTGAATAGAATAACGGAAATTAAACAGTTAAATGTGAGATAATGTGCCCTGCCTTTTCAAATATGTTTACAATCGTTCGTAAATTCGAAACACATGGAATATGGACAAATGTACACGAACATGATTTGTGTGGGTATTATCAAGCTTTATTTCCAAATTTCTACCTCCTGTTGGATCTCTTGAAAAAGTTCGTACGAAGAAACCGCATTTTTACCATAATGTTGTCTGTACTCTTACACCAATAAGATTACATCGAAGTTAACATTTTGTACACATCGTTAGGTTGTGGTAAGGGTTGAGTAACTTGAGTTACCCGGGAAGCATCAAAGAGATTGCCGCAAGGCGCTGTGCTGTCGGCGGTTCAGCGATCTAAACAAAGAAACATTGTTATTACCACGGCTACCGAACTTTCTGGAGAGCTTATTTTCCTTTAATCAAATTACATGATTAGTTGAGTTTTAGTTTACGTTTATCTCACTCTAAAAAAAACTGTTCTTGCGATTATTTTCATGCGTTGACGTTTTGCATTTAAATAGCCAACCATGCCGACCAGCTCGTTAAATGCGGCGGGAAGCGATTGCTGAGTCAACTCAAGTGTCTGAATAAATACATTAATTAAAAGGACTAACCCAATAAGTCAAACTGGCAGTGAAAGATTTATATATTATTTTAAAGATTTTATTCTATTTAAGTAGTGTACGGTTTTAGCACAGTTTTCTATCAGGTACTAACAAGGCTAATATATTTCAATATTTTAATCAAGATACAAATATGGCTCTGTTTTATGATGGATTCCAATTTGTCGACCGGTTTACACCATAGGCTACTTAAAATCAGTGTTCTTTTGGAATTTTTCGATAACCTTTTTCTTAATTCGTATCTAATTTAGTATTTTGATCAAGCTGACCATTTAGCATTATTGATGGTAAAATTGAATATAAATTATATACAATTATACACAGATATAATTGTGGCAAACTGCCTACTAGGACTTATTAGATTAATTTGTTGTATTTGTAATTTAACAAAAGTTAGAGCCATATTCTATTAGGGCCTAAGTATATTATATTTTTGATATAATACCATATTAGCAAGATTTATGGGTCCAAATGAAAAGTGAATGGATAGATTCAAATGGCGCTGCGTGTCGAGATTTGAAATTTTGCGGGTGACTTTTGGCATGTATAATTGAGATAGGTCAGTGACTTCTGACTGATATGTAATAAGCTAATGAAAGGCCTACTTCATGCCTTAATGTACACAACATTTTAATAGTGGCCTAGAGACATATCTTAAATAAATAATCCTTTCGTCAAAGTTTCATTAATGGCTTATTTATAGGGTTTTATTTGCAAAGTAGCCAAATTTAATTAGTTGTCTGGTAGACCAAACTTAAACAGGCTGCACCCATTTTGAAATTAACTTGGCTTTTAATTTAGGAGCTAGGTCCATGGGCTAGTATAGTTTTTTAGATACGTTTTTAATCATTATTTTTGGGTAATATAATAAGCTGTCATTTTTGCAACCAATGGATTTGGTTGTAAATTAAAGCTGTTATGGTTGTCTGGTAGAATAGGTTTTTTTAGATACTGCAGAAGGTGTCAAATATAATTTACTACTGAACTTAGAACTCCGCATATTATCTTTATACAAAATCGCAATACACTATTTTGGGCTATGTCTACTCAATAGTTGAGTATTTATTGTGCTGTAAATTTTGCTTAGTACAAAGTAATTCTCCCACTAAATATGTTTATTTTAATAGTGCGTGATGGATTAAATCTTTAAATAAAAATGATTAAAAAAATTGATGTTTTAGTTTTATTACTATTAAATAATTTTGAAGGCCTATTAAAGCATATTTCTACAAATGCTGTTAAGCTTTCAGTCCAGGCAACGTACAGTATTGAAAAGAAGTGGCCTAGGTCCATACAATGCTAAAATAACTTAAACCAGTTCAAAATATCTGACCTGACGATTATCAAAATCCTTTACATTGTGATCGTTTCTATACGGATATTTCTTGTTTAGTTCCGGCTAATATGGTCTCAACTAGACAGCGAGAAACCGGCCAGTTCTTTTGAGCAATATACACTCATCCATTTTCTATCTTAGTTACTCTTAGGCTCATCATTATCTTAAATGTTTCTAGAAACTTCAGAACATTGAACTAGACCTTAATTTGAGTTCAGTATCAAATTCAAGATATTTTATAAAAAAAATTGTTTTTCCAATTATCACATTTCAAAACTCACTCAATCGGAACCGATTAGTTACATGGTCTACCGGCGAATTATTTCTATATTATTTATATACCTTTTCTAATAAATTTTGCTAGTAGACTTAGTATTTAAAATTCACCCTAGTTTTCTATAATACTAGATTCGACATCGCTCCCGAGATTAACAGCTTGAAACCGTGAAAGTGCGTCAAAGATACCCTAGCTCTTGTTATAGTGAAACTTTTTAACATTTTATTTGGGTTAATGTTTCGTTTTGTAGTGTAATACCAAGGGTGGGGGAAGGTTGGTCTTCGGTCGCAGCAAGTAGGTGCCCCAAAAATGTACCCATTACGAGGTTGGGGATCCTATAGAAAAGGATTATTTGTTAGTTATTGATTTATTGTATATTTAAAGTGTCAGCTGCAGATGATATCTGCAGCTGTACCCGTGGTGGCTATTGGCTAAAAGCGATGCAATAACAATATTGAATGACAAGTGTAAGCGTTGCGTGTGGTGTGGCTAGGAGGTATCTAGCCTTTGGTTATTTATTCCATTGTAGTTCCCAATTAAATTCCTCTTGATTGTTTTTTAATATTCGTGTGCCCTATGCCTTTATAAAATTGCTCATTTCTTTTAGCACCCTGTCTTAGACTTCAATTGTTATGGAAGATGCTCTGAATTTTAAGAGATTGTAATAAGTTAGTTGTCTGGCATTGTAAGAGGAATAGTCCCCTACTAAGACACAATAAGGGCCAGTCTCATAGTCAGACTTAGAACTCTACATCCCTCCCCTCCTGTGCTCATGTGTGGTGTTCTTGTATCCAGGGGGGTTGCTCCGGTGTGTTCGAGCTGCGTCTCAAGTCGTTCGTCAACGACTACGGCAAGGACAGTGTGGGCCAGTGCTGTTCCGGGGAGCCGCCCGCTCCGGGTTCTGGGCTGTGCTCTGGACCTTGTCGGACCCGGTTCCGGGTGTGCCTCAAGCATTACCAGGCGCAGATCGACACCACTTCGCCCTGCACCTTCGGGGACTGTGATGACGCCCGTGCTGGGCGAGAACAGCGTCCACCTGAATGGGGACAGCTTCGACAACCTGATCCGCTTCCCGTTTGACTTCACCTGGCCGGTGAGTCCCCAACTGCTCTCCTCTAGTCTAGGGCGCTTATAAACGTTACTGGAACACTTCATTGGCCCGGGCCGGATTTATAGCATCAAACGTATTTTATTCTCATCCTTTTGACACAATTTTTTTTCTTTGCAAAATTAACTGTTAATAAAATCTCATTAAATATAATATTTAAATAAGTAAATATTTCCATCACAACAAATAATATTATTTTATTTACAAAAAATGTAATTTATTGGTAGACCTATATATTTCGTTTATTTTTGTTAATCTTAAGTCAGGACAGAAAATAATATAAGAATTTGAATATATTTTGTTTTAAATTCAATTTTAAACTCCATCCAAAAATGATTTGTTGATTTTTATAAAATTTTCCAAAAGAGAATATCTTTTAATTGCAACAGTTTGAGGATGCTCTAAGCCTTATAGCCCGTCGCCCTTAACTCCGGTTCTGGTCAAGATATCTGCAACTGTCACTTTTAATAGATCATTTCCTTATTTAAAAAATGATATCAAAGTTGCCCACAGAAGAACATCGTTTTGTATTTTCTATAAGGTTCCTCTAATGAAAATGTGACTATACAATCAAAATTGAAGTGGATTAATTAACTAATTACATGCCCAACAAATGTTGACATAATGGTTTCTTTGACAATAAGACCTGCATAGTTATTACAGTTTAACTAGAAAATTGACTAAAACTCTTGTAAGACTTAGATCAGATTGTGTAACATTCCCATTAGCTTTATTAATTTTTTTGTGATACAATAATAATGTCGGCTTAGCTACAATCTCTCAACGTTGACATGTAGGCCTATATTACCACTACACGCGCAGTTTCTTAGAGGGAGTTTGGGAAACCATTTTGCTTGAAATAACACCTCAATACACTGAAACCCAGACAAGAAAAAGCTTAACTCCTTTGTCCACGTGTCCATCGTGTGTTGAAGTAAAACTTTTTTTATCTCGTGTTTTTTAATGTTTGTTTATTGGGGCACAGTGAACCATAAATTCGATAACTTTAGTTTTGACAGTTCCTTTGATGTTTTGAATTGTTTTCCCCGGAGTTTATTCGCTCGCAAGGCTGTGTGTCTATCAAAACTGATTCTATTCTTAGACTATTGGAATAGCCTAGGCCTACTTTCAAAATGGTCGTGTGCCCATCAAACGCGCTAGATGTTAGTTTTAGTACCGCGTCTTACTGCCCGTCCGGGTTATACTCTGTACTAATCACGCTAACGGTTTTAGGGGTTAGGAAGATTATATTTAATAGAAATGTACACCCATTTGCTTGAAAGAAGACTGGAACACAATTTTGGGGTAGACTCTCATTAGTAGACCCGACCGAGATTCAAACCCCGTTCTTTTTGTAATAGGTAGACCAGTCTATCATGAGAATGGTGCCATAGACCATTCGGCCACTGTATTATCATTAAAAAAGGATATTTAGAAACCATTGCCTTAAGTGTAGTAAAAATACGATCAAACCTAGGAAAGATAATTTAATAATTAAATATGAAAGTGAAACAAATCCTCCGAGTTAGCTCTTGAACTTATTTGTCACGTCCGCCCTAAAGACGCTCCCCGTCAAAGATAAGAAAGATCCTTAAGGTGGGGGTGCCCTGGACGTGACAAAATGTAATTGTCTTTGCAGTTTTTGTATTAAAACTTACTTTGGGCCAAGATATATAAAATATCTTCTATACAAATATAAGTTTAATTTTCTTCATATGTTGATATCAACTGTTGTTGAATATGTCATGAGCACAGCGGCATTAGCTAATAAACTTTTTAAATGAAAATAACAAGTTGTCATTAAATGTCAGGACATCCTTGACAAATATTCGACAGTTAAGGTCACCATGTGGAGGGAATAAAACCGTTTTGCTATGAAAACTGCAAAAACACTGGTCTTTTTTCGCGTCCCCTGCATCCCCACTTTAGGGAAAGATAGTTCCTTACTGCTCCACATAGTAAGTAGCCCTTTCGACACAAAAGCTCAATATGTTACAGGAGAACACCCTCATTACTATCAATTTACCCGCATCGCGAGCAAAGCTGTATAGCTGGTTTGAGCTATTGATGGCGGGTAGGCCTGGGTTCCAACCCGTGTGATGTAAGATGTTTATCCACTTCTCCCACCACGCAAGCACGGGTACACCTTCCTCGTCCCATTATTGTAAATATACGGATAGCTCGAGTTGTAAAACGTTGTGTTCAAACGTGCAAGGTAAAGTGTCATTGGCCTTTCCTCTCTCCCTCTCCGGAGTTCTCAGGTGACACAAATTCCTACAAACACACACACACGCGCGTCATGGGAATCTTGCACCGTGTTCTTGACCAATTAACACTGAGCGTTGACCTGGCCTAACAAGTGTCTTTCTACGCTCTCAAGCCGTGAAAACTAGAATGACTGCCATCTTTTGTTATCAGGTGGTAGAACGAAATCTGATTGATGGCTCGTGTAGCTTTCCCATTCGTAGCGGGCTAGCACTTTCTAAAGAGACGAGGGGTTAAATGGGGGATAAGGGACGACAACAACAACGGATCTTCTCTGGGTGAGCAAGAAATTAAAACGAGTTATTTTTATTGACTTGAGGAGCGAGCTCTTCCACTATTTTAACGACCTACTCTTTTTTTTTTTTTCAACGGGACTGTTTGCCGAAGGAGGTGTGAGACACATCGGGATGATTGATTCTTTTAAGTGGTCCTCACGGGGTTTCCCAGATCTTGGTCGTTCCGTGTGTTTACAGTGTGTCAAACCTTTGGGTTAGTTATCGTTTCGAACGGTAGTCGGTAACGCATTTTATACCTTCGGCCGTGATCGATTCTAATTTGGGCCTCACTTTATTTCACACTGCAATAAGTGTCCACAATCGGGGTAAACTGGAAATATCAGTTGATATCTGGAGAAAATGGTTTATATTTGACTGACAAGGTAACTCAGTAAACGTATCTATTAGGCTACATAGGTAGTGTTTTATCTTACAACTTATCCAACAGGATGTACACATTTAATAACACACGCGGGCTACGGATGAGGAAGGCAGATCATAATTATAGGAAATGTACCTGCATTTGTGTGGCGTGGAAGAAGAGTCAGAAACCATTTAGGAAAAATACACTGCAATTCAAACCCTGACTTCCCCTTCATCGGCAAACCCGACTAGACAAGGTCCACCCCCCTAGCTCATTTGGTTAGCGTGTTTGCCTACAGAGTTAAGGGTCCTGGGCTCGAGTCCCGGCATGACCGAAACATTTATAAATTGGGAAATGTCTGTTTTTCCTTTCACAGTGATGAATTGATGGCCGGGATCTGGTTTTTGTGTCTTATATTTGTGTTAGTGTATAAGCTGTGTGCTTATATTATCAAACGGCAAATAAAGTTCACGTTAGCTACTTCTCAAATAAATGTAATTTTAGTCCGCGTGTTCGCCGGTGCTGCCGTACGGGTATTACATCGTATTCAAACACTTGGTTTTTGTTTGTTTATTTTTGAAGGCACTCCAATCTAGAATTTAGTGGGGGAGATATTACTATTTGAACTGTGGAGGAGTCGAGGAATTTTTTCATGGAGATTGTGTGGCTGTCCTCCATACAATTAATACTCTGGCACCCATATATGGTCGACTGGAATGGGTCTGTGTGCGAATTGTGGCACCTTACATATTGGTCCCTGGTATACAGCTGCGGGACATAAAAGAGAGCGATCGAACATAGAATTAATCAAAGGGCAACCTTTTTCCTCTTCCGATCTCGTATTTCATGGCCACCTCCTTCCGGTATAGTGTGCCCCCGAAGCCGCGACCTGATGGACAGGATGTGCTTTCTATAGTCTCTTCCTCTAAAGACTGCGTTACACCGGAGGTAACATTGTTGAAAACACGTGTTGTTAATGTTTTTAACAAATCTTAAAAATGAACCCATAAAATGTTATCAACTTTTGTTATCAACAGTTGTTGATTACATCTGTTACTAACATTTTTAAATGTCACTAAAAATATTAAAAACATTTTGCTATTAACTTTTCTCGATAACATTGTTGCTAGCTTTGTTAATAACATAAATTTTGCGACCGCTCTGGAGGCGGTCCTGATCGAAGGATACTGATAACAAGTTATTATTGTTGGCACCTCTGTTTGAAGAGGCAGAGGAGATCATGCACCAGAATGTTGGTACAGACGACTCTGCAGATGAAGCAGCTGTACAAATGGTTGATGAGGCGACAGGCTGAAGACGCTTCTCACACATGTGAACAAGTTATTCAAGTCACCTACCATAAGGAAGCGCACATACAGTTCTAGGAACATGTCCCCTTGGGATGATAATTTACGAAACAATAACATTAAGCTGTCAAAACTGTCATCGGTAACTAAAAAGCACAGGGAAAGAGCAAGCTTTTCGGGGACTGAAATGGCTTTACTATAATTAGTGTTGTGCCGTGACATTTTTGGACCTATAAGGTTTACAAGGTACTCACAATCACTACTTGACATTCGCACAAAACCTTTGAAACTATCAATACTTGATAAATCACCGATTTAAAGTTTTCTTTCGTCCGTTTTCAAGTCACCTATGATATAATTTCCACTTTGCTTGTCCCTACTTTGAAGGTATGGACGAACCCACATCCTTTTCATATTTTTCTGTCTTCCTGCACCAATAATCACTACACAAGCTGCAAGAATTGTCGCCTCGTTCCGTAACTCGAACTGGAGGAGCTGTGGGGTAATTATTTCGGCTATTACTTTGTTAATATACATGTTTCAATAACTTTGTTATCCAATCTTAATTTTGAGGTTTCAAATTGTGTATGACATACTACCAACATTTTTGTCGAAAACATAGCTATAAACATTTTGTTATCAGCATTTACCAAAACAGTTTTTCTCAGTAACATATTTATTAAGAATGTTTTTGCTATTTCCTCGGTGTATATCCAGCTTTATAAGATATTGCTTCCCCTCCCCCCCGCAACAAACAGACTAGACTCCTGGCAGTGTCGGGACAGCTGGTAGGCAGGCAGGTAGCGCGCCTTGCGGGCCGGTGAGGAATCTTTGCTTCTCAACATTTTATATTGTTCTCCAGTGTGCGCGCGCAAGCAACAATGTGACGTTACAGAATGATTCAATTTTTGTGCGTTTTTTGCGTCTTACTACCCGTCCGAGCACTGCACATATTTAGACCAGACACAAATTAGATAGGATAATGAGGATGGAAAAAGAGAAGATGCCAAAGTAAATGTTAGATTTGAAGTATGTAGGAAAAAGACCGCAACGGAGGCCAATAAAGCGATGGTAGGAACAGGTAACAGGAGAATAATGGAAGAAATCAAAAGAGGAAGATGAGGGCATTTAACTAAGCTGACCCGGTCACAGGCTGGAAACAGTTGATGATGATGTCGGCTCCAGTTTGGAGAAAAGGAACCCCCATTTACGTGGAGTGGGTGGAAGAACCTTGGGGGAGGGGGGGAGAGGCATCATTGATACACCTGGATGGGATTGGAACGTGGACGTCACTGACAGATCAGACACCTTTGTCCGCGGGCTACTGTTTCGGGTAAAACCTAGTTTTTACTTGCTGTTTTGTTAACTGGACGATTGTAGACACCGCGAGTTTTGGCCATTAACAAATTTAAACGGAACTATTATTTTTAAACAGTAAAACACTTTTATTTTACCTTGGAAAGCGTTTAGTTCTACTGCTTAGGGTATTGGTCTGCAATAAAAAGTTATTTGGTTTTTGGGTAGTCTGAAGGTTGCCCATTAATTGAATCTAAGTGATGAGAGTTAATATTATTTTAATTCACTTTTAAATTATCTTGGGTTTCTGCCTACGTAAAGTTATATAGCGGCAATAAAAATATTTCAAGCCATTAAAAAAACTTAGTCAATAATTTAAAAGAAAGAAATTCATGTCAAGTCGTGCAATCATCATTGTAAAAACAGTTTTAAATAATGTGTATAGTATCATAAAATAAAGTTTCAACTTTCCTTTGTCACACACACACACACACACACACACACACACATACACATACATACATATATACATATATACATATATTTCCATTTCTAGCTTTTTCATTGGTTTTATTTACCTATCCTGAGTTTTCTACCAGCGAAGTTTCAGTTAGGCGGCCGGCGTATTAACGATTGTGTTGTAACAGAGTTTAGGTCGCGCGTGGTTATGAGATGGGGTTGAACTAGGGATGCCCCACCCTCCTCGTATCCCCGTACAAGGCACGGATTTGATCTAGTAGGGGAGGAAAAGGGGGGGGGTGTTCATCAATCATACCAACCTTAGTCCACCTTTCCTCCGCTCTAGCCAACACTGTCAGACTAAACTTACCCTTCAAGCAACCCAGGTAGTCTGACTTAGTTTTGTAAATATATCATTTAGTTAGAGTTTAAATCTATCATTTGGTTAGCGTTTAGCTTTAACTTTGTTGGGCTATTGAGTGGATGGAAGGGGGAGGGGGGGGGGATGATTTTAAAATAGTAGTTTAAAATATGGCATTATTGAAAAAAAACCATTTATTAAAGTCTTAACACACCTCGTTAAGTTCAATCCAACCCGGTGGTCGCATGGTCTAAACCGTCACTCGTACCAGACTAGACCTCCCATGACGAGGAGATCAAGGTTCAAATCTAGGTCGGGTATACTGAGGGTAGTTTTCCCCATAGTGATTTTCCACACCCCCTCCACGCCAATGTAGGTTCACTTTATCTGAGTATAACCCACCTCATCCCTTAAACCATTATCGTAGTTGTGCATAAGCGTAAAACGTAAAACTGGAACAAGTAGTAAGACTCGGTGCCAAATAAAGAAGAGTAATCCACTTGTAACTATCTTGTACTCTCCTCCTGCAATCCACTTGTAACTAGACTAACTTGTACTCCCTCCTGCAATCCACTTGTAACTAAACTAACTTGTACTCCCTCCTGCCTTGTCAAATGACAAATGATAGTTATAACTTCTTGGATTCCTTTATATAATTGATTAGTAGTTAAAATACGTGTTCAGATTCTCTAACCGTAAGCAACGTGCCACCTTGTTCTTTTTGGTTTCTCGTTTCTTTCATGATGGATTTATCTGCGGTTCAGATCCGATGTGTCGGGGGAAGGGTTGGCTCTCCTACCTTTGCTGGTCTTTTAACCACGGACCAATAATGACACAGGGGTAAGAGTGGTGTAAATTAGAGGACATTCACCCGCATTTGCACGTGGGGAAACAGCCAGAATACCCGGTCGGAGATTTGGGACCCACAACTCCTAATCATCGGCAATCCAGGCTAAATGAGTCTTAATTTAATCTGCGTTCCCATCGATGTGGAGTTTTTAATTCTCCCGGGAATGATAATACCCCCCCCCCACACACACACACACACATACATACATACATATACACATACACAATTACACGTGTTGGATGATTATCTTTTACAATCAAGTTTGGCAAAAACAAACATAAGGCCTATTAGTATAATATTTTTTAGTTTTAAGCATTTTTTTTGTCTTATGATAGTAGAATGATTGTGATGTAAAATTATGAATATCTTCATAAAATCAGCTAAATAAATAATACAAGAGCTTAGGAAATTCAACGGTCAATAATCCACTAAAGGAAAACTTTGAAATCTTTCTCTAAAAAGCCAAGTCATTCCTCTGTTTGTGTATGTGTTTTTTCTTTAAAAAAGAAAGAGTTTTAGGAGTTGTTATTTTATGTGAAACTTTGTGTGTGTGGAATGGCCGCAGTAGTTCTACCTTTCAACGTTTTGTAAAGAGAAACTGTAAGAAATATTCCTCCTCCCCCCCATAACAGTTGACAGATCTCCCATGACGCTACACAACGACAGACTAGGACGATACCAGGCGACAGTTGGGGTCGCTGTTAGCGCCAGGACACAATTTGATGTATGGTGAGGGTTCCTTCCCTTGTATCCTTCTACCGACACACTCCATGTAGGTTACAGTGGCGGCTTTCAAACGATCGAAATTTCTAAATTCTTGATCTCTGAGGATTAGGCCCTACATTCTCTACTTTGGGTTTCTAATGTCTATCAACCTTTTAATATACCTGGGGTTCGGATTCCTATGAAATCTCCGTTTATAATAATCCGACTTTTATAAATGGTATGAAAACCAATAAACAAAGATGTCTGGTAAGAATTTAGTTAAATTTCTGATAAAATTGTCTGCGCCGCCTCTTTGAATAGAGGCAAGAGCACAGATCTTGACGCGGTGGATTCCCCGGTTAATACGCAGAGGAAACACATTTACAATCAATGTAACGTCACACCTAAATACAAAGCATTAATTCGAGTGATAAATTACATCTCTTTGTTTTTTAGCACCGCATTTTATGACCCTCCCGGGTTGAGCGCATTTAGGATCAGGATTAGGAAAATATAATTTTTCATTAAATGTGTCCGAATTTGTTTCTAGTGTGGGTCTATCAAATGTATTCGGTGGCAGCTAATTATTTTCAGGAGAAGGTGGGTTGTGATGCCCGCCTTTCCTAGGTCTCGCCATCACTAATAGACAGAATAGTGTTGTATTCAGTCATAGGGCCAGTTTCCTACGCGAGTACGGCCCATTCCATTCGAGTTTAGGTAGGTGTCGTCTTGTATTTAGTGTAGCGCCGCACTAAACTTGACTATGAAACTGGCCCATAGGATCACAACACTCGCCTACCTGCAGAGCCTTCAATTGTATACGTCTCCAATGTTTTGCTTTCAATAAAGATAGGCTACACAAGAAATTTATTTATCATATATAATTAAAAAGAACAGGAAGAAATGTTATACTTTATTAACAAATATTTCTTAAAGAGATGTTACAAAATGTGTTTCGTTTGAGAACTGACGGTGTTGTTACTTCTGATTTCGTCCAGGCGGGCTTCCATCCCTTCATTGGCGGGAGAGTTCTAACGACATCCCGATATATCCTGTGTTGCCATGTTGCTTTCTCCGGTGAGCTCTTGAAGAAACGTTTTTTTTGTTTGTTTTTTTACTCTAGAAACTTTTAATTAGGATATCCAGGTAGGTGGGTCGACTACGAGCTGTAGCTTTTATCATCCCATCTAGGACCCTGGGAATGTTAGTGCCTTCCACATCTTCATTGACCTCTGGTGTTTATTTAGGACTGCCGAGAGGTAAAAAAAAAGTCGTTTGTGTTATTGTAATGCTATCGCTTTGTGGGATTCGGATTATCCAATCCTGACCGATGAGATCCATCTCTTTGAGAATATTTGGGTTCAAATCCCGGTCACAGCGAATTTTTCAAGCTAGGAATGAATAAGGTTTTCCTAAGAGCGTGTGAGCCCAGATGTTTACAACTCACGAATCATGATCTTGGTACCGGCATCGATGGGAATGCAGGCTAGATGTAAGGCTGATCTAGTCTTGTTTTGCTGGCGACTGTAGATTGGGGCTCACTCGACTCCTGCTCGGGTATATTGAGGATGGCGTTCTTAGTTGGCTTTCACACACTCCTTCCTTCCAAAATCCAAATACTTTTTGTCAAAATTCTACCTTATTCATATTCGTCATATTTACTTAATTTAGATGAGGATGGTTAGTAAGTCGTGCTGGGAAAATAAAACAAACATTGTCTTTTCAAGGTTTGAAAATTACCTCGGAAATACATTTTGAATCTTAACGCACGCACCTACACCGGTGGTAACTTCTGGCATAGCTTGGGTTCTCGAATTTTGGCTAGGTGCGAGTCTTTCTCCTAAATGGTTTCTCACTCTCCCTCCACGACAGTTGGGTACATATACTCTTGATTTTACCTTCATCTTGTCTACCCCATTGTAACAAATGCGGACAGCCCGGACGTTTAGTAAGATGTTAGGTTCAAAAAATTCTATGCATGCACCATTTTAGACGCATTATCAGTTGGCACAAACCATTAGTTATTCGCAGTAAATCTTCCTAGACTTTTCCACCAGTCGGGGGGATATTAATTGATCATTTTTCATACAGATTGACTTATTTCGGAGGACTAGAAATAATCATGTGTCACGGTCCGTCCCAAGGGCGTGATTTTGGTGTTTCCTTTCTGAGGAATCGTCAGCGTGTTGACTTGAGGAATGCAGCCAAGTGTTCTTACCTGGTGAAATGTAGGCCTAGATGGATAGTGTTTCGTGCCATGGGGCTTTGTGGTGCAGAAAGAAGCAGCTCTTGAGAAAAAGAGAGGGGATAATATCCTTGGGAGTCCACCCCCCTCCCCCAAGAGGGGGTGGGTTGTAATTGTTCTTCATGTGTTGGACAGAAGGTAGATGACTTGGACCCCCTCTGTGTTTTCACTAGTCAACACATTACAAATTCCAAAAATGTATTCAGTAGCCAAGGTCCATAATTCTCTGCTTTCTGAAGTGGAGGGTGTTTGAGGGAGTAATGGGAAGAGGGGTTGTAAAAGTGTCACTACCTTTTACGCTTTTGAAGAGGTCAGTCTGCTACTGACTGTTTGAATCAGTCGAGGTAATTTCCTTCGTGTCTTCACCAGAATGGTTTAGTGAAATAGTCATTGATCGTTTTACGATGCCTATGATTTTTTTGGGTCCATTTTTACTGCTGGTGTTTTTAGATTTTTTTAACATTATTTTTGTAAAATATCCTGTGGACACTCGTGTCTAGAATGAAAATAGACCCGTGTTTCTAGGATATTGATGATAGTTTATCAGGGGTGAATTGAGGGGGGTCCCCTCAAAATGGTTTACCTCCCCCCCCACGCAAGTGTAATTGCATTTAAATCTTGTGAATGTGGGGAATGCCAGGCCTCCACCGTGGTTCGGATTCCACGTTAAACTGTAGGTCCTCCATTTCATCTCACAATCACCCTACCATTACACATTAGCGTAAGTGCATATAACCCGAACGGGTAGTAAGACGCGGTGCTAATAATAATAATAATACAATTAAATTTAAATTTTACTTTTCTCATTCCTACTCTAATAAGTCCTATTCTAGTTAACTCTTATCTTACGGATAAGTCACTAGATATACTTTCACATGTTCATACGTCGGGTAATCTGATCTTCAGGTGTTTGGTAAATATTATCTATACCTTTGAAATTAATAACAATAATAAAGTAAAATATTATCAATGTTGACAGCAACCTTAGTTCAGTCGGTAGCGTGTCTGACTTCTGAGCTGAGGGTCCCGGGTTTGATTTCCATCAGATTCAAGCTAGTTTATAATTCGTGGACTGATTTAATCACGTTAAATACCTCAAATAAATAAAGTTGACAGCAAAACAAAAACAGGCCCTTTGTACCCATATTGTATTTTTTTTCCGTAACCTGTGTGTACCTTGCGCTCATTGTGAACTTGTGAAGTAAAAGACAAATGTGAGTCCCAGCGGTCCAAAGTGGACATGTCTACTGGCAACCCTGTCAACCCTGTCAAGGAGCTATTTGTCTAGTAACCAACCTTGAAGCACTGGGGAGGGAGAGAGAAAGAGAGAGATAAAGAGAGATGTGGTGGAGCTAGAGAGCATTACGTCAGTTGGATAGGAACCTCTTGACTCTCCCCTTGAATTATAAGGAATGACCTTTGGGGTTTCCGGAAATGTTCAGTTTGATTTTTGAAGAGATGGTTTATTTAGAAATTGATGTCTGGTCGGTTGATGTAGAAGGTCGGTCCGATTCAGGCATATACAGGTATTTTCTTACTAATTAGTTTGATAGTCGTTGTAATACCTTTTGAACAGAATATCGATGGCTTCATTATAGTCCAATTTTTATAGGAAGGGCCGTATCTGAAGCTATAAAAGTTACTAGTTCTATTTTCATGTATTCGTACGTTGTCATGTGATCCACACTTGCCATTGTATAGACATAATAAATTACTATAAAATAACAATACATTAATAAAATGTCAGCCATTTTGTCAACAAAATATGTATTTTCCAAAGGCCCTTCCTTCCCAGCAATCTTTTATTTTAGCTTCGCGCCCTACTACTCGTTAGGGTTATACGCTTATCTACTAATTACGGTGCTATCGACGTTTTAAAGATGAGGAATGCCGTATTTAGAGAAAATGTACCCGAATTTGTGTGGAGGGAGAGTGTAAGACTAAATTGGAAAAACCTCTCTCACTACACCCAACCGAGATTCGAACATCTATCTCCCCATCATCGGCAGTGTAGTCTAGTGCGATAGTGACACATTAGAATATGCGATCACCTAAGTGGGCTACTGTAATTCCTAATAGTTCGTAAACACCAGTGATAGCCTAATTCATAAGTAGGCCTATTGCAGTATTTCAGCAGTAACTTACTTTTCAATAATATAACAAAATAAGTTCTTCACTATTCTCCCGCTATTTATTACAAATATTCACGAACTGTCAAGGTAGGCCTATGTAGAAAACTTGGGAGTCCAACTCTCTAAGTGTAAGTTCTAAGTGCAGCGAGCGTCTTGTCGTGTTTAAAGCCATTGTGCTTCCTGCCAGCCTTGTCGGACCATGTGCGAATGTGTGGAACCCGCGTGTGCGCGCGGCCCCGCGCCTCGACGCTGTTCTGTTTTATTGGAGCACGTTTCCGCCGCCATTGGCGTGGAGCGGGCCTTGTTACCTCATTGGGTGGGCCGCTACGACTTCTACTGCGGGCTTAAACAAAGCTTGAATTTTATCACATTAGAATTTTGATTTAGGCTTGATCTACTGTGACATTATTAAGATTAAAAAATAACAAAATCACAATACACTTTTTTATTTTTGTATGTTTTTTTTTTAAATCCGCACCAATAAAAGTCAGCTTTGTCTCGTCAAGTTTTCCGGTGACGGGGAAATTGACTCAATTCCCAGCCGTATAAAATAAACATATTTCTCTTAAATAATTCCCTATTTTTTCTCCATAAAAATGCGGGTAGACTTGTTCAAAAATCTACCTTTCTCATTCCCACCCCATTAGTTTAAACACGACGATATCACAGATACCCGCCTCGGTGGCGTAGTTGGCTAACGCGCTTGTGTTGAGCTCGACTGCTGAGGACGGAGAGATCAAGGTTCGAATCTCGGTCGGGTGAACTGAGTTTTTTTCCTAAATGGTTTTCCACTCTCCCTCCACGCAAATGCGGGTTTACTTCCTCTAACTCAACCTTCCCAATTCTTAATCCATTAGCGTAATTAGTACTTAAAGCGTATAACCCGAACGGGTAGTAAGATGCGGTGCTAATTATTATTATATCACAGATTACACGGTACAAATATCACAGTTTCTTTTTTTATACAACATATATTTAGCACCGCGTCTTACTACCCGTTCGGCCCATACGCTTAAGTACTATTTACACTAATGTGTTAGGTATTGAGAAAGTTGCCTATATAGTTAGGGAACCCGAATTTGCGTGGAGGGAGAGTGGAAAACCCATTTAGGGTTTAAAAATCACACTATTTTACCCGACCGGGATTCAAACCTCAATCTCCTTGTCCTCGGCAGTCTAGCTCAACACGAAACTAGCGCGTTAGCTAACTACGCCACCGAGACGGGCTATATTATTAAAATCATTCTTCAAACACGCTTTTAATACCGTTTCAACGTTCCACCACAATTTTAACATCCTTCATCTTGTTTATTTCCTCTTGTGACAAATTGTATCCAGCCCTATCTTCTCTAATAATGATGGTGTGAAATGAACCAGAGTTTAGCGAAGCCCTGTAGGCTAACTGTCGGATATATACTGGACTATTGTGCCCACCCCTGGTTCACTTTAGGCACCTATTTCCCGTGTATGTCTATTACTGAGCCCATTATACCGTGAACACCACCGTTAGGAAACTAGGCTACGCGAGCGTCAGCCAATTAATGACTCCTTGCTTGCCTCGCTGCCTAATAAGGCAGATGCTCTTTCTAAGTCAATTAATTCATGTTCATACATTATATTTAAACAATATAGCCTAAGTTTGACGGTTTCCTCGGAATTTACCTTTAGTGCATGTTTTATTTGTCTTGTCGTTCATTCTTTGCATGGACTTCATTATGAGAGGACTTTAGTTCTCGTCCAGGCATGGATAATTTGGAATGCTTTAATAAATTATTTCGGACAATTTCATTTTATTATCCATTATAGGTAGACTATTATAAATTTAAATAAATATTTTTAAACCTATGTATAAAATAAATACTGTCTAAACTATCCAATCTTGACCTTTAAATAGGCCTAATAAATTTTAGAATTTTGAAAACGTATGTAAAACGCTGTTTTTAATATAATAATGGTTTATACGTACGTATATAATATCATTCAAAAACAAAAGCATCTCATTTAAATTTTAAAAAATCCTATATAAATAAAATAAAGATGATTTGTTTAATATAGGCCCTATATATTTTTTAAATCGGCATTAATCCCCTTAAGGTTCATTCTAGCCTTATGCTTGTTAATAGTAAAATGTCTTATCATCAATGTTATTTATTTTCCCGCGTTATTTCTTTCTAATTTGCCCCAGACCTGCTGAAAGTAATTTGCTCGGATGAGGTTTTTTTTCATACGTCGGTTGAATATTAATCAAACTTGTTGTGGTTAGTTCCAAGAGTACCGTAATTTGGATCTTCAATTTCTCACAGACCTAAAATAGTGCTATAATTTAATGCAAATAGACCACTTATTTTTTTTCTCTTGTGCACATTGCACGCCATTGTTTCTACAAGTCTTTACGTGTAGTCATAGCGGGTGTATTTACATTCATAACACGGTGTTGTTGAACCCGATAAGTAAACTCATTAACTGGTAAATAAATACCAACCATATAAAAACATCCTCTTACTAGAAAGATGGTCCGTGCGTGTGTGTGTTTTTATTCGTAACAATAACGCATGTGGCATCGCAGTACTGGGGTGTCCGTACACACTACCGGAGGATGCCCATCACATTGTGCTGTTGGTCTGTTAGTGTCCCCACTCCATCCTAGATGGTCGCATGGCGGGGCTACTCTCTCATGTAATTTGACCATCAACAGCATCAAGTTTGTACGCCTTTTCTTTTTTCTAACCCAAGTAATTAAATCACTTTTAAATGCTTGACCTTTTGGATAACCCCCCACCTTCCTCTGTTCTCCATGCGAGTACAATTGGTAACGTCGTCTCAGACTCGTTTTAGGTTAAGTAGGTTCAATTGATGAGGTCAACCAACCTAACTTTATTTTTTGCGGTTGTTTTTTTTAGTTGTTCTTCTCACAATCTCCGTCGGGCACGTGCTCTAAACGTCAGGTTAATTTTTCTGGTTTTTTCTATGTATAGAATGTCAAGGTTCGGATCCTGATTGGAAATACTACGGGTGTTTTTTTCTTCTAAATTGTTTACTACTCTCCCTCTACGCCAATGCGGGTAATTTCCCTTAAATTCTACCTTCCTCGTCATTAGTTCTAGGTCTACCTATTAGTGTAATTGCGGTTATTTGAAACGAGTAGGTAGTCCATTAAAAATATGAAAGATTAGGTCTATGCTCCTATCCAAGTTAAATTTGTTTGCTCTGTCTGTCCCTTTAAAAAATATATTGTGTAACAAATAAGCGTAGCGGCAAGTAACTCGATACATCGTGGTGGTAGTGAGTTATTCACCCCTCCCCCCCCCTCTATTCCTTCCTTTTGTATCACTGGGTTAGTGCAAGTGGCAGTGATTAGTCCCTGGTTGATTACAATATAAAGGGTGGAAAGACGCGGGGGGGG